>BTHU01000012.1:6044226-6061726 GCA_036184795.1 Tokudaia tokunoshimensis | reverse complement strand
GCTGCCCTTCTCCTAGAGACTCTTTCCTGTATAATCCAGACTCCCCTCTCTCCCTCCCTCCCTCCCTCCCTCCCTCCCTCCCTCCTCCTTCTCTTCTCTGTTCTCTTTCTCTCCATCCCTCTGCCCTGGCAATTCCCCCTGGCCTCAATCCTTGGGGCTAATGAACTCGCCCAAGAGCAACTTCCCAATAAACCTGCCTTTAATATAATCTAATCTGGCTTGAACTGGCTCATTTCACCAGCGGAGAAATAACCTATCAGTTATTTCTGCTGCTGCCTACAGAGACATGTGCTGGGAGTGGGGCCCTGAGGTGGAGTGTTTATGAGTCTAAGACTGACTGACCCGTGTTTGAGAGCCAGCAGCAGTCTCCCAATACCTGCCCTGAAGACCCTGGGAATTTGTGAGTGTCTTTGTTTCCGTCTTTCCCACTCTTCAGCATACTTTTCTTACCTCCCTGCCAATGGGGAACCAGAGTCCTGGGAACCACATCCTCTAGCCTCAGAAGGACAGCTCAGGTCTGAAATGTTCATATCCCACATCAGTGCTACACATGGCATTGTGTAGCAGCTGCTAGAGCCTCTTCTTTGGAAGGGGGACAGAGCAGCTGATATACTCATCCAGTCTAAGGCATCAGGAACTGACAGTGGCCTGGGACAGAGGGTACAAATAGGACATAAATTTAAAAGAGTGACCCATGGAAAACCAAAGTCCTGCCAGGAAAAAAGAATGTCTTAGTCAGGGATGGACCAGCCGGGTCAGGAGGACACACAAGGGCTCCTGAGGTGATCCCTTATCCAGCAATAGCTGTCTGGGGCTGGAAGAGGGAAGGCCAGTAGCCATCTTGGCCTACAATAGTTGACACCACTCCTGCTGTAGAGGGCAGCTGCCAGGTTGCAGAGCAGAGAAGGAAAGTCTAGATCCTGTTCTAGTTCTACTTCACGTAGTCCCGTGACGTTGCACAAGATACTCACCAGCCTCAGCTTCCCTATAACCAGGAAGTATCCTGCCTATACCCCAGGACTGTGAATGCCACTGAGAGAACACGTGAGAAACTCAGGCAAGTCCGACAGACAAGCAGGTCCTCAGGAGTAAAGTCTGCCTGTGTGTCTTTGTGTTAGGGGCTTGCTTGCTCCTCCCAGTCCTCTGTGAGGATTGGACCTGCAGCCATTTCTGCGCTAGCCTCTGTCTACATCATCTTCATTTACAAAGAACAATGCCATTATCCCACTCTGCTTAAGAGGCCAATTCTGAGGTGACGCTGAGCAACCCCAGTCATGTTCCCTATGGCAGCTCAGAGCCTACGTCCTTCTCTCTGAACAGTGACTTACCTGAGACTATATGACGCAGCCAGACAGAGGGACAGAGGGAAGAAAGGATGGAGAGAAGGGAGACAAGGCGTAGCCTCTCCTTCCCAGAGCTCTGTATGGGAGCTGTGTGTTTCACTTCTCCCTGCACACCCCATTCTAACCCAGACATCTAGGAACCTTGCAGGTTGACTCCTACCAGCACAGGGTACTTGGTCCCCAGCTAGCACAGGCTACTGTCCTCTGTGCTTCCTGCAGAAGTGAGAGAGTAGTGGGACCCAGGACAATCTAGAATCTAGTCCTTTCCCCATTTCTACCTGTCCATCATCCTAGGAACACCTGTGTATCTTGGCTGTGTCCCACTAAAAACTCCTGTCCCTCTGTCTGAATTTGCCTTGCCTGTCTACTCCAAAGACCCCCTCCCACCCAAGGGGACTCAACTGGAGAAGGACTGAAGGAGCACGCACTTCTTGCCTTCCCATTCCTATCCTCAGCCTGTGCCCTGACAGCAGATGCTCGACCATCTTTCAAACATGTCAAGTGCGGGTGCTGATGGTTCACAGCGGCCTCCTCCTGCGTCATTCCTCAGGATCCTCACCACATGCTCGTCACAATCACAGCATGCAGAGACACAGGAAGTACAAACTCAGAGGGTTGGGTGACCCCATGCTGACCACAGAGTCAGCATCACAGGGAGCCCCACAGCCTGAGCCCCGGCTAGCCAATGTCCAGTAGCCCTTTTCTCTAAACACGTTACCCCTGACTGACCAAGACAACTTTGTCATCTCTCAAGTCTCCCTTAAAACCCTTCTGGGTTAGGGTCTTTGCTTGGCCATCCCGGCCTCAGATGCCCTTGTGCCTGTTTTGTTGTTAGGACTTGGTGTGTAGCCCAAACCAGCCTTGAACTCCTGATTCTTTGTCTCACTTTCCTGGTTTTTTGTTTTTTTTTTTTTTTTTTTTTTTTTTTTTTGTTTCTTAAGACAGGGTTTCTCTGTGTCGTCCTGGCTGTCCTGGAACTCACTTTGTAGACCAGGCTGGCCTTGAACTCAGAAATCTGCCTGTCTCTGTCTCCAAGAGCTGGAATTAAAGGTGTGTGCCACCACTGCCCAGCATATCTCAGTCTCCTAAATGCTGAGGTTACAGGTAGATGACGCCATGCTTGCTCCCTGTCTAGTTTGTTCCTCTCACTAACATCCCACTCATCTTACAAAGCACAGCTCACACCCCTTCTCCACTCGAGAGCCCCATCACAGTCATGGGACAGGCCCTCTTAGATCTGCAACGCACTTGCATTGGCAGCAGGAAGTTTAATCATTGTGGCACTTGTCCCAGAGTTTCCAGTCCCCCATCTTCCCCAGTAATAGGGCTCAAGGGTCTTAGCTACATGATGTCTAGACAGAAGCCTGTACTTTCTATCTGGACTCCTTGCAGTAAGTTCTGGCCATCAACAGTATCATTTATGACTTCCAAGAAGTATTCATAAAATGTTTCCTTCTCTGCTTCTCTTGGTATTAGCGTGATGACTAGAGCTGGAGCAGCTTTTGGGGACCATAAGATGGACTCCATGTTTACAATGGCGGAGAACTTGAACTCAGGACCTAGATCCAGGGACTGCTCTATGGTCTCTGGGGCGTTTGCTCCCACATGCTGTTTATCCAGGGTATAATCAACCTCAGTCTTGTTGTAACAATTATTATTTTGAGCATTTATTCCATAAGCCAAAGCTGCCTGCCATCACCAGTTAAAAACAATGAATAAACATTGACAGTCCAGAGGGACAGCCGACAAGCAAATGGAAATTACCTAAGTCGACACGTCTCCTGTGTCATTTTAAGGCCATCCCTGGTGAGAGGCACGTCCATTTGCACACCATGGAGAAAGATGATACCATTGTTAAAGTGAGTCATGATGCTTCTCAAAACAGGCCCACATGACATGCAAACCAGTCACACCAACTTTTCATTAGTTTTAAATTTTTCACTCTTTATTCCAAGGGATTTCGCAATTTCCCCCGCCTCTGGTTGCCTTGCTTGTAATGTGACAGGTCATCTTTTTAAATCTGTCTCAGGAACCAAACCTAGGAGAGCTTCGTCTGTTTGTATTTTCCTTTCCTGTCCCATGGGGCACTTGCTTGTTGCATTGGAAGCCGCCAGCTGCAGTTGCCCTCTGATGATAACTCATTAATAACAAATGTTTCCACTCTGTCCAAGTCTTTCTACAGGCTCAACAATTCATTTCTCTGCGGAATAACAGCATCCTGGAAGGCACTTTAGATTGATAGCGGCTACCAAGCACATGAAACACCTAAGCATTCATACAGCTCACTTAGACATGTGACCAAGATTGTGCTTTTGTGATTACAAGATGCTTTTGACTGTAAGCAACATGTGAAGGCTCTGTGTGTGTATGTATGTGTGTGTGTGTGTCTGTTGTGTGTGTGTGTGTGTGTACGTGTGTACTTGTGTGTGTTCTAAGGACCCCCCAGATGCTGGGAGGGATTGACGGCCTAGTGGAATGAGCTTCCTTTTTAGCTGATAGAAACAATGGCGGAGCTAGATAGCCATGAAACAGTGTAGCACTATAAATGTACCAAATGCCCGTGCTATGCTGTGGGCTTTAGTTAAAGCAGTAACATTTTATATTATGTGTATTTTGTTCCATTTTCAAAAGTTGTACTTGTTATTTGTGTGTGTGTTTGTGTACACGTGTGATATTTGTTAGGGAGGGTGTGGTATACAAAGCATAAGTGTGGAAGTCCTCTCACTCCTTCCACCTTCATGTAAACTCTAGGGACAGAACTCAGGTGGCCAGGTTTGCACAGCAAGCACCTTTACTCACTGAGCCTTCCAACCAGTCCCTACTTTATTTTTTAAAAATAGCTTTTATATTTGGCAATGATGGCCATCTTCATTCAGAAACTATTATTTTAAATGACAGGAGCCATTCCAAAAAGGCCATATGCCATAAGACTGCAAGAGTACTGTATGAAAAAGCAGGACTGGAGATGGTGGGAAGATCAGCGATTGTCAGAGGTCAGTGAGGGGGTCAGCGGGGGAGGGGGTCAGGGTGGCTAGTGGGGGAAGCAGCAGGGGGGGTCAAAGAGGGGAGTCTGTGGGGGGATCAGTATGGGGGTCAGCAGAGGTTCAGAGAAAGGGTCAGTGGGGGGGTCAGAGAAGGAGTCAGCAGAGGGGTCAGAGAGGGGGTCAGCAGGGGTTCAGAGAGAGGGTCAGCAGGGGGGTCAGAGAGGGAGTCAGTTGGGGGGTCAGAGAGGGGAACCAGTGAGGGGTCAGTGGGGCGTCAGAGAGGGGATCAACAGGGGTTCAGAGAGAGGGTCAGCAGAGGGGTCAGAGAGGGAGACAGTTGGGGGCGGGGGGTCAGTGAGGAGGTCAGCCAGGAGATCAACTGTGAAGGGTTTTCAGCAAGGGAGCATCAGCTGGGTGGGGGTGTCAGTGAAGGTGTCAGTTGGGGGGTCAGCGAGGGGGTGGGGTCAGCCAGGGGGTCAATGGGGGAGTTAGCAGGGGGTCAGTGGAGGGATGTCTGTGGGGAGTGAACAGGGGTCTAGTGGGGGGGGTCGAGTGGGGGGTCAGCAGGGGGTCAGGGGGGAGTCAGTGGGGAATTCAGCTGGGGGGAGCAGGGGGGTTAGCAAGGGGGAACAACAGATTTTTAGGGCAGTAAAACTATTCCATGTGCTATTATAAAGATTGACATCTGCCACTACATTTTGTCCAAAGCAAGAAGACACCCAACATGAAGAATGAGCCCGAAGGTGGGCTGTGGACCCTGAGCGCTGCAGCGGGCCAGCGGGGGCTTGTAGGGTCATGTTGGAGTGTGGTGGGGGTGTTAGCACAGGGGCTGACACAGCAGAGGGTTGGACGGCTCTGAACCTCCAAACTTAAAGTTTCCCTAAAAGAATGAAGCCATTTCAAACAGTGTTCTGAACACTCCTACAAATCTAATCTGAAGGATTCCCAACAGCAACCTGAAACAGAGCCAATAATGTCTAATGTCTGTGGGTACGGAAGTCCCGTGACTCGGGGTCTCGCACTCTAGTTCACCTCCCCAACACACACACACACATACACACACACACACACACATACACACACACACACACACACACACACACACACACACACGTAAATCTCACTGGACGGCTGTCCACATGAGAAACAATCTGGTGGTGACCAACGAGCTGCAGCCTGCTGACTGATGGGCGGCGTTCGTAAATAAAGGCGCACAGCGCTTCTTCCCTCACCTCTGGGCTAAGCGGCTTCTCTGCAACGCCATGGAACTGCATATGGTGGGCTCTGCAAAGCGGAAAGTCTAGCGGGTTTTTAAAGAAGAATTTGTGGGGATCTTGGCTATTCGTTGTGATGGCTGATTTTGATTGTCGACTCTGTTGATCTGGGTGATTCTTATACTCCAAGTAAGGCATCCCTCTGGGTGAGAGTCCAAGGGCATTTCCAGAAACAGATCGTTACCCAACCGCATTCATAACCCACTAATGGCTTCTCTGACGGCTACAAGACCTGCCAGTCACTCTCTGACTGTAAATGCTCTTCCCCCACTATGCACAACCCTCCCACACCACAGGCCAACTCCAGAGTTTTTTCAAGGAAAATAGATTTATTGTAATATTTATGGATTTTCATTATTTAATATGCTTTTTTAAAGGTACTTTTTATTATGGCCTGATATCTTCTATGTGTCACTGATGAATTTTTAAATATTATGCTTTAATCTCATTTTTGCCATAAATGCTGATAGTCTCTATAATTATTATCATGATGAGGGTTGGAGAAATGGCTCAGCTGTTAAGAGCACTGGCTGCTCTTCCAGAGGTCCTGAGTGCAATTCCCAGCAACCACATAGTGGCTCACAACCATCTGTAATGGGATCCGATGACTTCTTCAGCTGTGTCTGAAGACAGTGATGGTGTATTCTCATACATAAAATAAATAAATAATTAAAAATCATTGTGATTTTATAAAATAACATAGCATAAAGTAGCCATATCCTGGTGAGTAATTCAGGAACATTCAATGAATTTACATTGTAAAACCACTCTTCACATTTTTTTATTAAAATTTTTCATGAAACTGTATTCTCTCAAAAATAAAATAAAATAATAAAACTTCTCTTTCCCCCTTAAGTCCTACTAGCCGCATCCTATTTTCTGTTTCTGTGAGTGCCTTTACATGCCTTCTATAAGCAGAGTCAACAGTCCTGGACTTTGGAGACAGGCTAATTTGTCTTGGACTAATGTTCTCAAGGCTCATCTACATTGCATGTATCAGATTTTTCTCCTCCTCCTCCTCCTCCTCCTCTTCCTCCTCCTTTTTTCAAGACAGGGTTTCCCTGTGTAGCCTTGGCTTTCCAGATACTTGCTCTGTAGACCTGGCTGGCCAGGGTTGAAGGCATGCATGACCACCACTTGGCAGACTTTTTGTTTTCGTTTTTACCCAAGGCTAATATACTATTCTCTGTACTGCTGTGGCTTTTGCCCTGAGACTCTTACGTTAGAATTAGCCCACAGTAATGGTACTAAGTGGTGGTGTGTTGGGGAACTGGTTAAACCATGAGGATTATGTCTTTATGCATGAGATTAGTGCTCCTAGGAAGGGACCGAGGGAGTACTTCCTCCCTTTGGCCTTTCAGTGTGTGAAGATGATGTCATCTCTTCCACCCTATCAATATGGCTATGAGCTCCATTTACAAAGCAGAAAGCAGCCCTCAGCAGACACTGAGTCTGTCAGGACCTGTATTTGGGGCTTTTAGCTTCTAAGAACAGAGGAAAATTGATTTTTGAGATGTTTTCTTTTGGGGTGGTGTTTTTGTTGTTTGATTTGATTTGATTAGGGTGTGTGAATGGTTGTAGGTCCATAATTCCCTCACCTCCACCTCCCAAGTGCTGGGGCTTATAGTCATGTGTCACCATACCCAGCCTAAGTTTCTGTTCTTTGTAAATACGAAGGCTTGGGTATTTCATGATAGCAGTACAAACAGCCTAAGTCGTCTATATACCACATTCCGCTTATCCATTCTTCCGTTGATGGACACTTAGGTGGCTTCCACCTTTTGACTGCTGGGAGGCCCGCTGCTCTGATTATGAACATGTCTTCCAGACCCTGCTTGAATTCTTTGGCACACATACCCAGAAGTAGAATTGCTGGTTTATATAGTAATTGTATGCTGAATACTTTAAAGAACTATCAATCCGTCTTCAACAGTGATTACACCAGTCTCAATCCTACCGCCGGTACACATGGGCTCCAGGGCCATAAGATGATGTCCCCTACAGTCTGGTTTCTCTATATTTCTCTGAAGATTAAGGATGGTAATTATCTTTTCACATGTGTGCTAGCCCTCTGTACATCATCTTTGGAGAAATGTCTATTTGTGTGCTTAAATGATTTGCACATTTTAAAATCAATGTGTCCTAATTGAATTGGCCAGAAGTGAGAGCAAGCATCCTTGTCTTGCTCCTGATCTGAGGAGAAAGGCTTCCATCTGTCTCCAATGGCCATGTTGGCTGTGAGGTTTCTGTAAATAGCTCTGATTCTGTTGGTGTCATTTCTCAGTGTCCTGGGTTTGTTGAATACAGGAATTGTAAGCCCTGTGGATTTTACTGTGCAGTTTTGCATGGCACGGTGATTTTAATGCACACCTACGTTCACATAACCCCAGAATCAGCTGCAGACAGGAGGAACATGTTCAAGTTAAGGGGGAGGAGACTGAGTCCTGGAGAAGTAAGCAGTTTGCCCAAGACCCCAGGGTGGGGGGGGGCGGGCTTTGAGATGGAGGCTACATTTTTATCCACTTTCCTTCATTTTATTTTAAATAATAAAGCTCAACTTTAAAAGGAATAAAGACACTTGTGCAGGTCATAACCCCCCTTCATGGGAACTGTGACAAACACACAAACCAACAAATCAAATGTAGAGATGTCGCTTTTCTCTTCTTCATCTTCTCTTTTCTCTATAGAAAAAAATATATAATCCCCCTAGATAACATCTCAGCCCCTGCCCCAGTCCTGACTGACTCTCCCACTGGACAGAGGGGTCTACTGCGAAGGTGGGGCTCCTCCTTGCTTTTTTCTCTGTGTGGTTAGGTGGTAGACACACCTACCACTGACTCTTATAACCCAGAACATGTGACAGGGTAAGACTGCACACGTGTGTGAGCTTGTGGCCCCTGCTACTTGGACACCTAAGGCGGTAGGATTGCTTAAGCTGAGGAGTGCCAGGATAGCCTGGTCATCATTGGAAGATCCTCCTAAAATAAATAAATAAAAAATAAAGATTTCATTTAATTTTCTATTTTATGTGTATGTGTGTGGGCCTGAGTGGGAAGTACTTCCTCAGATACCCTGGAACTATACTTAAATATATTTACAAACTGTTGTGAGTTGCCTGATGTGGGCACTGATAACCAAACCTCAGTCCTCTGCAATAGCTCAGAATGCTCTTCTGAGCCATCCCTCCAGCCCCAGCCCCAGCCCTGTCTCACCTGAGACCCCAGCCCACCCTTCAGCAGCAGCAAACATTACCCTTGATTCTCCATCCATCTGACTCGCCCCGATGAGGAGGAAATGCTATGTGCTGGATACCCTATTCCTGTTTGACTCATACAATAAAGCCGTCTAGCCCAGTTCAAGAGCCCATCCTATGCCAGGCTGTAGCCCCATAGCTGGGGATAGCTAAAGAGAGATTTGGCTTTCACTGAACTTACAGTACAGAGGGAGAGACGGGCCCCAAGCAGAGTTACAGAGCAGGGTGCTAAGTTCCATGCTGGGGACATCATAGCCCTGTGATTACTCACAGGACCAAGAGGAGCCAGAGAGCTTTCCAGAGGCAGGAAACCAGGTTAGCACTCGTAGGTGGGGGCACAGCAGCCACTGAGCCTCCTTCAGAGGCTCCATTGTCCTCTCTGCCTCACAGCAGCTGCCTGCGGCCCTCTTCCACGATTCAGAGGCTCCATTGCTACCTCTGGGTCCTTGTTGGCCCAAAGCTCCTGCCTTTCCTCCCCCAGCTGAGCCTCTCATGGAGTCCACTAAGGGTCTTTCCCTATTAGATGAGTGAGTGCAGGGTGTGGCACAGAGTCAGGCAAGCCTACACTCGCTCACTCATATCTCTGCTTTGCCATTTGTTTCATGACCTTGGACACCTTAATCGATCTTTTTGCCTCTCCATTCACACATGTGCTACTTGAGAGTCCTGGTACCCATGGGGATCCAGTGAAGTAAGCTAGACCCCCCCCCGACCTTGGGGAGCATTTCTCTGCTGGCCCTGCACCTCTTCCCCTTGATGCCCCAGAAGGAAGTGAGCTCCAAGCAAATATAACTCTTGAGCTTACATTCACCTTTGTGGTCTTTCTGTTTGCTTCTAGCTCATGCAGCCTTCAACACGGGCCTTTGCACTCCTAGGAGAGGACTGTGGTGTACATGAACACACTCCCCAGACTCAGCAAATCAATATTCCATCATACCCTTCCCCTAGAACTCAAAACCAAGTAGACACATGGTCCATTCTCAGATCAGCAAGCTTTTGGGCCAAGTCCCGCCTGCTCTAGGGACATCCTTACCAATAGTTAACATATACTGTGTTTTGGAGAAGGGAGCCTAGACCACTTCCACATTCTGTGATATAGGCTTTTATTTTTCAAAACCTACTTTAATAATGGTTCTTAAATGCTTTTCCCTCTCTTATAGCCCACAGACCAAAGGTAGGGGAGAAGACGGTTGACAGGACGAGGGGATATGGACCTGTTTAGAAGTAGTTCTTTGGGGCGATTCCAATCTTCACTGTCAGCAGTCCAGTCCACTTGAATCAGCAGCAGCAGCAGCTCGATCCAGAAGTAAACCATGAGACTCTGCCAATCAGCACAAATCCTCTGAAGCAGCAAGAAGCAGCCAGAAGACCTCCAGAAGTTCTTTGGTGCATTTCTCTCTACAAAGTCAATGCAAACGAACATCAACACAAAACAAAGCAAGGTGAACCAATGCCACACTGCATCTGCCCACTGTCTTTTGAGTTATACTTAGAGTCTTTCCAAACATCATGTTGTCGTCTCAAGCATCTGCTAGCAAAATATCACATGCCCTTTCACCAAACAGCTTTTCACCAGAAAACCACATGTCTGTTCTCAGCAAAACATCCTCTCATAAGACAGTTTCCAGAAAAATATCACATGACACAACTGAGTCTCCAAAGAAACCAAAACTTTCCACTGCACTGTGAGTTTACAGACAACATCAACTTCACGGTGCTTCCCTGATCCTCACCATAAAAATGGATATATAAAAATCCTGTCTTGTCTTCCATGGCTATGTCAGGGTAAAATGTGTGTGTGACAGGATGGGGCAATGAAGTCTCCTTTGCAGGTGTCTCAGATGTCTCCAGGTGGGCCAGGGGACTGGGAGGGGACGCATGGGAGGGGCTTACTCTGTGTCCCGCCCCTTCACCCTGGTCAGGTGATGCACACGTGATGAACAGACATCATTAGTCACAGGCGATTTGCAGCTGGATGGCAGGTCCCTGGCAGGGCCTCTAGCTGGCAAGTTTTGAAGAAAGCAGACACTTCATATTCAGAGTGGCTCCTTGGAGACCCAGGGCAGCACCTGGAAGACAGCAAATAAGATTAATGAAGAGAGCCGGAGGAGCTGAGGGCAGGCCCTCTCGGCAGCCTTCCTGGGAGGGAAGCCTGGAGAGCAAGCTTGGAGGTTCCACCCTGGAGGTGTTCAGAAACGCTGATGCCTACTCTCCCCAACACACACACACACACACACACACACACACACACACACACACACACGTGTGCGCACGCACAGAACCTCAATTTGGCAGGTCCTCATGTTGTTGCTTGAGGGTTTGCAGTAACGGCCTAAGGCATTTCGCTGTGCAACCAGGCTCGAGGACCGGCTTCTCAGACCTTGGCAGGAGCAGGGTAGCTTCTGGTTTTTTTGTTTTTTGTTTTTTAAGTTAGAAGAGAAAGTAACTTTATTTTCAAAGGCCAAGTTGTCAGGGTGACTTGGTGATATCCTGTCCCCCCCCCACACACACACACACACCCCATGCGCACACCTGGGCCAGCTGGAGGCCACTGCCCACAGTATTCCAGCTGCTCCCAAACAACCAGCTCCTTCTTTCACACATTCCTTCCCCTCCCTGCAGAGTCTTAGCCTCAGGAAATACCCTCCTCCCTGCGGAGGCACCTCTGCTATGCCAGACTTGCCAAATGCTCCAATCCACCGACACTGAGCAGTAGCAAAGACGTTTTCAGAAGGATCGGAGAGTTTTTCCCAAGGGGGTGCTGCTGTGGTGACTCGGGAATGGAAGCCAGGACCCCCAGCTGAAATGCTGCCACTCTGCTAACTGGCTTTCTGCCTTGACTTCCTCATCTGTGCCATGGGGCACCTGAGTGATCTGAGCCTCTCTGATCACAGACATGAGAAGCTGCTTCAGACTGGGCCAGCTGCATTTGAGGCGTGGGCCACCTCCAGGCTCAGCTTCCTGGTGCCTCAGCCAAGCCCCAGGCTTCCTGATGGGCGAGCCATGGGCACAAGGGACCTTTACAGAGTTTCCGTGTGGTTTTCCTGGAGAGCAGACTACGGGAAGTGGGAGCCTCTCTGAACTCGCACAGAGGCTTCATCTGTAGCCCCAGTGGAGGGGGAAACAGGGCAACCAGTCCAAGGACATTCTTCCTTACCTCGGGATTTTTCCATGACCTTTTCAGAGCCTTTCATTTAATCATCAAAGAACCCTTAAGTAGGAGAACTGGCTGCGTTTTACACACAGGAGGCTGAGGAGGCAGATAGATGCAGGGACAGTGGAGTCGTTCTCAACCTGTAAGTCAGCACCCTTTTGGGGGGGTCAAATGACCCTTTTAAGGGGGTTGAATATCAGATATTTGCATTATTATCATAACTGTCAAAATTACAGTTATGAGTAGTAACAAAAACAATTTTGTGGTAGGGGATCGCCACAGCGTGAGGAACTGCATGGAAAGGCGGAAGCCTTAGGAAGGCTGAGACCCACTGGCTTAGCGCATCTGTTCTCTGCTGTTCAGCCTTGCTCCTTGGCCTTCTCACTCCCCAAAAAAAGCAGACACTGCACTGATGTCTGTTTGGGAGCCTGTCTACCCTGTAGGAAGGGGGTTCAGAGTCACCTTTGCTTACAAGGCTTGTCTGAGGCCCCCAAGCGAGCCACAGCCAAGCATTATTGGAGGATGCTCTTCACTCACTTCATATGGTATCCATGATGCACTGGTCAGGCATGGTTTGACACATTCGAGGAGGGTCAGTTGGAGGTCTTGCACTCATACACGGCCAGTTCAGACTCTATTCCGACTCCCACCTTTACCACAACTGTTGCCTGCCATCTTCCTAGAGAAAGGTTAGGCTCAAATGGTTTAGGACGCATCTTCCAATTCTGTGTCTCTTTCCTAGACATGTAGTCAATGAACATGATCAGGCTTGGGGCAAGTCCTCAAAGCAAACAAGGGATCCGGGCCGATGTCCTTCCTTAGCCAGGTGCAGTGGTGTGTGCCTATGGTAGCAGTGTCTGGGATGCTGAGACAGGATTGCAAGGTTGAAGCCAATCTGGGCGACACAGCAAGTCTGTCTCAGAGAGAGGGGTTTGAAGATGATCTCTTCCTCAAGCCAAGGCAGTTTTACAGAGACATCCTTCATGAGCTAGAGTTCCATGCTTTTTAAAAGCCAAGGCGAACCAAGAAAGAGACTTGTGCATTCAAAGAAGGAACATTTCTTTTATTATACTTAGGAATGGATGATTAAGTTACAAGGGAAGAGCTGCAGGTTTGACTATAAAGTAATGCAAAGTTTCTGTATTTAAAAAAGAAATGACTGAAGCTGGGGTTTTGGCTCGCTCAGGTAGAGGGTTTGCCTAGCATGCACAAAGATCTGGATTCGAGACTCCGGACTGTGCAAGCAGGACATGGTGGTGCACACGTAATCTTTGCACCCAAGACGTGGACGCAGAAGGATCAGAAGAATTCAGGTCTTCTTCAGCTACCTAGATGGTTCGAGGCCTGGTACAAGAGATCCTGTCTCAAGGCAACCCAGAAGATAGTGGTCCACCTTTAATTCCAGCACTAGAGAGGCAGAGGCAAGAAGGATCTCTGAATTCAAGGTCAGCCTGGTCTATGGTGCAAATTTCAGGACAGCCAGTGCTACAAAGAGAAACCCTGTCTCAAATAAATAAATAAATAAATAAATAAAAATGTTAAGAACATTTGAAGTAGAACATGTTTATGTGTGTGCACATATACATGTATGTACTTGTGTATGTCTATATATGTTGTATATATTTGTACATGTGTTTATATATACATATGTATTATCTAATATACATGTATTCTATATTATATGTATATTATAATATATATGATATTATATATGGATGTGTAATATACATATATATAATTTCCTTTCTAAAAAGTTTTCAGATAGGAGAGCGCTCGAGCTGACAATTGCAAACCCAAAGGCTTTTTAATAAACAGGGCCAGTAATGATGAAGCAATTTACATAAAACAAATTACAATCTGTAGACAGATTCACAGAAAAATGTTCCAGCTTGTTAATCACCGACAAAATGCAAAGCTAAACAGAAAGAAGTATTTGAACCGACACTCACCATCTCGGGCAAGCCTGACGGACTAGCCGGCCAGGTGCGCTGCCAGGGCCTGATTCAGGCCTTGCAATGCGCAAGGAGAGTAATACGGTGACAGATATTGAAGACTAGGAAAATGTTTGCTCTCATCCACAGTAATTTTACCTCAGGAAAGTATGGCAAGAATTCAAAAATGTGGGAAGGCTTTTATGCAGACACACAGAACCTCTGCAGCACTACTGAGAAGAAGGCAGGAACACCTGCTCCTCCCATGAGGAGCTGGGAGCTGTCCAAGGACCAGCCATGCCTGTGACCCTGCCCTAGGCGTCCTTGCTCTGTCTCCAGGGCCACATGACTGCTCTTCCTCCCTGGATTCCCTCTGGGAAGAGTGTGACCTAATTTATATAGATACATAGAGTGCCACTTAAAAAAAGAATGTATTAAAGTAGGGAAATGGTTAACTGAACTGTGTCCTCTCCACTGAACAGAATACAAGCAACCTTTAAAGCAGGAGTTTACAGAAAAGAAAAGAAAAGAAAAGAAAAGAAAAGAAAAGAAAAGAAAAGAAAGAATGTTAACTTTAAGAAACAGGGTGTGGGGTGCAGAGATGGCGCAGAGGTTAAAGGCACAGGCCGCTCTCACAGAAGAGCAGTTTAGTTCCCAGCACACATGCAGGATGGCTCACAACCACCTGTAACTCTAGTCCCAGACGATCTGGTGCTTCTTCTTGTCTCTGTGGGTACCTGTGCTCAAGTGTACATACAAACTCATGCATGCATGTGTGTACATGTCTGTATGTGTGTATATGTATGTGTGATGCATGTGTGTGTACATGTGTGTATGTGTGTATATGTATGTGTGCATGTGTCTGTGTATGCATGTGGGTATGTGTGTGTAAATGTGTGTATATGTATATTTGCATGTACATGTATATGTTTGTATGTGAGAATGTATGTATATGCATGTGTGTGCTTCAGTGTGTATGTGTGTGCATATATGCATATATGTTTGTATATGAATATGTGTATATATGTGTGTATATGCATATGTGTGTATATGCATATGTATATTTCTGTTTGAGTGTATGTATATGTGTATGTGTGTGGTATATGTTGTATAGATGTGTGTTTGAGTGTGTGTATATGTATGAGTGTGTATTGTGGGTGTGTGTATGTGTGTATGTGTGCGTGCTCAAATGTGATGGCTTGGCCCATGGAGTGGTACTATTAGGAGGTGTGGCCTTGTTGGGATAGGTGTGTCACTGTGGGCATGGGCTTTAATACACTTGTCCTAGCTGCCTGGAAACCAGTCTTCTGCTTGCCTTCAGAACAAGATGTAGAACTCTCAGCTCCTCCTACACCATGCCTGCCTGGAAACTGCCATGCTCCCACCATGATGATAATGGACTGAACTTCTGAACCTATAAGCCAGCCACAATTAAACATTGTCTTTTATAAGAGTTGCCTTGGTCATGGTGTCTCTTCACAGCAATGAAAACCCTAACTAGGACAGAAGGTAAGCACATGATACAATGGGGAAGTCAGAAGACAACTGTCAGGAGTTGTCCCATCTCTGAGATCTGGAGATTAAACTTAGATCCTCGCGCCTACACAGAAGCACCTCTGTGCACTGAGTCATCTTGATAGCCCCTACACACACACACACACACACACACACACACACACACACACACGAGTTTCACTCTACAGCCCAGGCTGGCCTCCAGCTCTGGACCCTCCTGCTTCTGTCTCCTGACCACAAGGATTACAGGTGTGCACCACCATGTCTAACTATTTTTGAGTCAGGTGACTTAGGGATTGTGGTTTACTAACTTCTGCTGTTATAAGCCACCAAGTCTGTGGTCATTATTGTGGTCCAACAACCCTGGTGAACTTATGAATTGCTCAGTCTTCCCACCCCACCCCCTGAGACAGGACTTTGCTGTGTATCTCTGGTTATCCTGGAACTCGTTCTGTAGCTCTGCCTGACCTGGTACTCAGAGATCTGCCTGCCTCTGCCTCCCTAGTGCTGGGATTAAAGGCGTGCACCACCACTGCCCAGCATGTGTGGCTCACAACCTGGGGCCTGGCAGCAGGGTTCTTTGGCAAGGCAATTTCATCAAGAAACCTGAGAAGTTCCATGTGGAACTTATCTCCTGCCCCTGACTGAAGCCTCAGCTCTCTCACTCTCAAGCCCTGGGACCTGTCAGCCAAGATATCAGGGCCTTCTCCTCAGCTGTCACACTCATGGCTCCTTCAAGAACCAAGTGATTTTCCCAGTCCCTCCCCACAGCCCCAGAGCTCCTGGCTAATATTTAACATGTCCTCTCCTCTCTGTCCAGGACTTCACAGTGCAAGCCTGTAAACTACTTTTATTTAGGTCTCAACAAGTAGCAAAATGCCTCTCTACTTCTACGTTCCCACGCCCGTCCCCTTCTTCCTCGGCACAGTGGTGTATGACTCCCTGTTCCTGCTAAGTGCTGCTGAGGGGACAAGAAAGGCCACACATGGAGTTGGAAACCCAGAGCCCTAAAAGACCTCTGAGGAAGAATCCCAGCATCCCTCTCTTCAGTGAGATGTGTGTGCACGTTGTTTGGAAGACCAGGGGTGAGGAAGTGCTCCTCTGAACACATATGATGTTTTTACAACTCCCAGGCAGCTACTGCAAAAATTGCATTATCAGTACTGTGAGGATGAAAACAGTCCTTCTCCATGTCTTCTTTGCAGTGCCAGACCTCCTGATAGGCTACCGGCCCAGTGAACAGAATGATAGGCTACCGGCCCAGACCAAACTGGTCCAATCCTGCGTGTTTCAAATATCTGAGTGTCAGAACATTCTGACCATGTGGGACTCCTGTGTGTGCAGGATCAGGGAGCTGTCTCTGACTCTGTTGTCTGCCTCTGGGACCCTTACCTCCTAGTGGGCTGCCTCGTCTAGCCTCAATAGCAGATGTGCCTAATTTTATTGCCTCTTGATATCCCAAGACTAGTTGATATCCACAGGAGGCCCCCTCTTTTCTGAGGAGAAATGGAGGAGGAATGGGGGCGGGGAGGGGCTGGGAGGAGAGGAGGAAGGGGAAACTGCAGTCAGGATATTAATTAATTAATTAATTAATAATTTTTGAAAGAACATTCTAACCCAACCCAAGCATGCTTTGAAGGGAGAAGGCTCCTAATTCATCTTTCCATAGCACTGTGGTGAGCTGTCCCCTTGTCCCAATAGCATAGAAGCCTGAGGCTGAAAGAGGCAAGTCGCCCTGCCTCCCAAGCCATCTCTCCTCTGCTAGGTCTCTGAAGAGACACAAGTGTTGGCTCAATTCTGCTAGGCTCTGCCCAACAGCTACCTAGCAACAGCTTACATCATCACCTGCCTCCAGGTGCAAGCCAGGATTATAAGAAGACTGAGGCTTGCTACTGCAACTCTCCTCCCTTTCTCTGTCCCTATCCTTTTCCAGGTCCCCACTCCCCTCCCTTTCCCAATAAATCTTATTTATACTAGGCCTGTGGCATGGTGTGATTGGTCAGAGGGACATCTTGGCTGGGCCCGATGAGCTGCCCCCAACCCTGC
>BTHU01000012.1:6036726-6039226 GCA_036184795.1 Tokudaia tokunoshimensis | reverse complement strand
CAAGAATTGACAAATGGGACCTCATTAAATTACAAAGTTTTTGCAAGGCAAAAGACACTGTCACAAAGACAAAGCGGCAGCCAACTAACTGGGAAATGATCTTTACCAACCCTACATCCGACAGAGGGCTAATATCCAATATATACAAAGAACTCAAGAAGTTAAACTCCAGAGAGGCACGGAACCCTATTAAAAAATGGGGTACAGAGCTAAACAAAGAGTTCTTACCTGAAGAATATCTAATGGCTGAGAAGCACCTAAAGAGATGTTCATCATCCTTAGTCATTAGGGAAATGCAAATCAAAACAACCCTGAGATTCCATCTCACACCAGTCAGAATGGCTAAGATCAAAAACACAGGAGACAGCAGTTGTTGGCGAGGATGTGGAGAAAGAGGAACACTCCTCCACTGCTGGTGGAATTTTTTTCTTCTTTAAACACTAGAGCCAGAGATAAAGGAACAGACAAGTGGGAGAAGGTTACGGAGGCCTGGAACCAAAGCTGGGCCCAAGGAGAAAAGTCAGCTCTGTAGGCAGACATCCGATCCAATTGGAGCACGGGCGCATGCGCCCACACATACGGGAGCCCCTCACCTGGCTTTACACTGCACACTGGCTCAGGAGCTAGAGCCTCACTCACTCGCCCAGCCACTGCTCCGGAAAGTCAGCATTCACACCAACACTTGCTGAGAGAGGAAGACAGAGCTAATACAGTCACCAGGGTCTTGAAGCGGCCGCACTACTGTGTGCTCCCATGCTGCCCGGTGGCACTCAGCTACTATCTGCCGAAAGTGTTCCGCTGCCTATCTAAGCCCTGCAGTAGGCTGAAATCGTAGCCAGGACCCACTCCCCAGGGACAGAATCTCAGAAGCAGAGAGGACAGCCAGGTGATCCGAAGCGCACAGGAGCCTGAGTACTTGCAGGTGGCTCACGTGGGGAACGGTTTGTGAGCTGAGCTATACCTGAGGTGGTGTCTGGAAAGTCGCCAGACTTAACAGCAGCAGTAACCGCAGGGACCTCTGTTATACAGGGAACAGCTAGGATCTTCTGACAGGGCCTCTGGAGAGTGCTTTCAAGGTCACCTCTATGGTTCCTTAGATCCTAGAAGATACAGAATGGTCTATATCCCTCTATATCAGAAGGGCCCCTTAAAAGTGGGTAGGATTGCCGGGCGGTGGTGGCGCACGCCTTTAATCCCAGCACTTGGAAGGCAGAGGCAGGAGGATTTCTGAGTTCGAGGCCAGCCTGGTCTACAAAGTGAGTTCCAGGACAGCCAGGGCTACACAGAGAAACCCTGTCTCGAAAAACAAAAAAAGCAAAACACACACACACACAAAAGTGGGTAGGATCCCCCTTGAACTCCCACCTCTAAAAACACATAGACCCTTCCAGGATGACAAGAGTCCAAGGAAACCTCCTCCCCATTTACATATTCTCTGACTGACCATCAGTCCCCTAGCTTGGGTAGACAGTGAAATATAGCAAGCAGCCACCACCCTGCTCAGCCCGGATACTGTCTCTAGGCGACTTGAATCCTAACTCCAGCCAAGGAAAACACAAACCAGGGAACTAGGTCTGTCTAAGCCAGGTGGCTTCTCTCTTCCCCAGGTTTCAGTCCATCCACCAACTCTGGAGACAATGGAAAGGTCTGGGCTGTGGGTTCAAGAGAGACTCAGATGGATCATTAGGATGTGGGATTGATTATGAGTTATTAATGCAGTGGGTAGACAGACCACAGCATGGCCCCTGCACAGACACATCGGGCAGTGGCCCTGAAGAGTGGAAATGAGGGCCTATGTGGCAGAAGTACGAGTCTTTCTATTATCTCTCTGTGAGTTGGGGAGGTTTCATGCACAGCCTGTAGATGGGCTCTCTGATTCCCAGGCAGGAGTCAGAGGAGAGGGCGGGCATCAGGACACACGGCCACCAGAACCCACTTTGCTGTAAACCCATTTCTCTGGGTGAGAGGTCCTGGCTCCTGGAAAGTCTGTAAGCTAAGGACTCATAGGCAATGTCTCGGTGGGGTGCTTGTCATGCTCCTCATGAGAGGAAAAAGAGGGGTGTGTGAGTGCGTGTGTGTGTGTGTGTGTGTGTGTGTGTGTGTGTGTGTGTATTGAGCAACAACTGGATCCAGCATGGCATTCTCATACTGATAAGCTATTTGTGTCACCCACCCAAAGACGCCATTTGCACATGGCCGGCAGCCAGCAGAGCACATTAGAGTCTAGAATCAGAATAACAGGCACTAGTTATAGCCAGTTCAGGAGAGACTGGTGTCTCCACTGTGGCTGTTCTATATCTGCACCTTACCCAGCCTTCCCTGGACAAGTCCCATCGCCAGGGGCAGGAGGGATGCTGTGATGGGGTGGGGGGCTAGCATAAGATTCTTATCCTGTGTGGAAAGGAAGCTAATTTCCTGACTTCCTCTGGCCTTCCAGTACCCTCTGACAACTAAAGCGCCCAAGGTCTCACATTACTGTTCCCCCTCGAGCAGCATGCCC
>BTHU01000012.1:6001726-6031726 GCA_036184795.1 Tokudaia tokunoshimensis | reverse complement strand
TTCAGACTTTAATTACAACTTGCTTTTCACAGAGCCCTGCTTCAGTGAGCATCAGATTAAGAACTGTGGAACTCACGTTATGAATAACGTACCTCATTGTGTCAAGCAAAGGTCTTGAGAGAACAGAATCAAGCTCTGGGGGTGGGAGAGGGGTGATTCATTAGAGTAGCTTACAGTGTGGGCTATCTGGATGCCAGAGAGCCTAAGAAACAGGTAGCTATTCTGTCCATAAAGCTGGATGCCTCAACAGGCTCAGTCAAGTGTTGAAGGTGCCTAAAGATTACTGGAGGTACCCCAAGTCTACAGAAGATACCCTATACTCTCTACAGAAGGCACCCTGTACTCTATAGAAGGTATACCATATTCTACAGAAGGAACCCCATCCTCTATAGAAGGCACCCCATCCTCTACAGAAGGCACTCCATCCTCTACAGAAGGCACCACATCCTCTGCAGAAGGCACACCATACTCTACAGAAGATACCCCATAATCTACAGAAGATATCCCATACTCTACAGAAGACACCCCATACACTACAGAAGGTACCCCATACTCTACAGAAGATACCCCATACACTACAGAAGGTACCCCATACTCTACAGAAGATACCCCATAATCTACAGAAGATATCCCATACTCTACAGAAGACACCCCATACACTACAGAAGGTACCCCATACTCTACAGAAGATACCCCATAATCTACAGAAGATATCCCATACTCTACAGAAGACACCCCATACACTACAGAAGGCACTCCATCCTCTACAGAAGGCACCCCATACTCTATAGATACCCCATACTCTACAGAAGATACCCCATACTCTACAGAAGATACCCCATCCTCTACAGAAGGCACCACATCCTCTACAGAAGGCACCCCATAATCTATAGAAGATACCCCATCCTCTACAGAAGACACCCCATACACTACAGAAGGTACCCTATAGTCTACAGAAGGCACCCTATAGTCTATAGAAGTTACACTATAGTCTACAGAAGGCACCCTATAGTCTACAGAAGGTACCCCATACTCTACAGAAGGCAACCTCTAGTCTACAGAAGGTACCCTATGGTCTATAGAAGACACCCCATACTCTACATAAGGTACCCCATAGTCTACAGAAGATACCCCATACTTTACAGAAGGCACCTAGTACTCTACAGAAGGTATCCCATACTCTACAGAAGATACCCCATACTCTACAGAAGGTACCCCATATTCTACAGAAGGTACCCCGTACTCTAAGCAGGGTCTTCTCTTCTCACTTAATCTTTTCTCCTGACAGACTCATCCCATAGATTCCAGATCCTTTCAAGTTGACAAGCAAGATTAACCATCACACTTCTTTATTGTGTGCATTCCTGGGAGAGCTGTTTACATTTGTCCTCCACTTTAAAGGATCATAAACCTAAGTAAAAATTGCCTTTGCAATAAACCATGTGATTCAAGAACTCATACTTTGAACCTCTCCTTATTTTAATCTTATGTATAGCTGAGATCTGAGCAATGGGAAAGGAAGGATTTGACTCAATAAGTTTGCTTAAATACCCACAGTATTTCCAAAAAGGTAATCAACAACAGGGGCCTATAAATAAAGACATGCTACTCCTTCAGAATAACTTAGAGTGCCATACCTCAGATGACTATCATGGTATGATAGAAGCAAAATTTCCAGAGTGCAGAAAAGGAAATGGATATTTTGCAAGGTGATGTTGGGGTCTCCAAGAGAGAGCCCCAGTCCATTCAAGCACCCAAAAGACTCTTGGGGAAAGAAATGAGAAGTATCTGAGTAAAGTCAGAATGGGCTAAGAGAAAACAGGTGCGGTTGGGGTCTACTGACCAGTAGAGTACAAAAGGAAGAAAGGGGATTTGAGAACTGGGACTGAGGCTGGTAGAGATACTGGAGCTAGAGGTAGGAGAAGTAGCCATTAAGGGTTGCTGAGGCTATCTTAAAGATGTGGACCACTCTGTCCTTAGTCTGACAGAAGCTATGGGTATATCCTCCAGATCCATATACTGAAGTCTTAATTCTCCAATACTGTGTTTGAAGATAGAAACTTTGCAAAGGTAGTTAAATTTGGCTTGGGACCCCAATCCAACCTGATTGGTAACCTTGAAGGAAAAGGAAATCTGGACTGAGATACCAGGGTCTGTTCTCTCTCTCTCCCCCCTTCTTCCCTCTTTGTTCCTCATCTTCTCATTTCTCTATCACATAAACACAGGTGAAGCAGGAAGAGAAACTCAGAGGAAAACAACCCTGCTGACACCTGAATCTTAGGGCTTGTAGCTTCCATCACTGTAAGACCAGTTAGTTGCCCATGGCTCAGGCCTCACAGCCTGCAATGTTTTGTTATAGTAACACCAACAGACAAACAGCAGAAAGAAGTACTCAGCCTTCACCCTTCTTCCTGTGCTCTTTAGTTGATGCTCCTGATTGACTCAACCCTACCAGTCTCAGAGGGCACAGAAGTGAGTGCATACAGTCCACATGTGTCAGCTGCCAAGGTTCAGAGCAGGATGGAGAAAGAGCAGAATAGGAAGGACAGACAGCATCTATCCACCTGGGAGAGTCATGAAGGGGCATATATGTTTTGTCTACATATAAGTCTGTGTGAGGGTATCAGGTTCCCTGGAATTGGACCCACAGACAGCTGTGAGCCTGTACCACACTCAGGGTACAGGTCAGTGAACACGCAGTCTTGAAGAGCTGACGTAGGTGACTCTAGAGCCTTAAAGCCAGGTCTACCAAAGAAACATCTAGAACATTTGCAGTCAGGAGTTAGAGGCAAGAGATCAAGAGTTTATAGTACATGGTCTCAAAAATCAAAAGCATAAAAAATAAATTCACGGGGAAGGCCTCACTTCTCCCACAGAGTCCAGGAATCTTCCAACCATGACTTCAGCTTCCCTAGCCTTCTGTTCTTGGGGTTCGAGCCCTATGGCTCCTCTCTGTGATGGCTGTTTGCCTCTGCCCTTCTCCTCCATGGCTGGAGTCTTCACTCCAAGGCCCAAGAGTGTTGACAAGTCTGCTCTGCTGCCAGCCTGTCCCTGCTTACTCCACAACTCCCAGCTCTTGGTCTTCTTGAGTAGGAAGTGTCATTGCCTATATCTATCCTTATAGGGACCCCAGCTATCCAGATCAGGTATGTTCTGAAGACATACCTGTCCTCATTACATGAATTGCACTGGGGATACATGCTCATCGGCTCCCAAACCTCCTTCGCTTCTCAAGATCCACTAAATGGTCAATTAATTCAGGTATACCTGCCTCACAAGGCCAACTTGAGACTAGACCAAGAATCAAGTCTAGGGATTAGAACACATGGGCAGGCATGTCTGACAAGCTGAAGTGGGGGAGGTAAGGCCCAACACAACTAGATTACAAAGACAGCTGGGGAGAGAAGCCAGAGAGATGCACAGGGTGATGTAAGCTGACAATAATTCCCAATGCATTGGGAATTACCAACGTAAATGTATTTTTTAACGTGGCTAGTTTTTCTCTAACCCTAGCCTGCCACCAAATGAATGAGACTGACTATAAGATTTATTTAATTAGCTTTACTGCATAGTAGCTGGGCAGTCATTGATCTATTCTAATCCTCTAAAGTAATCTGGCTACCTCCCAGCCAAAATCCCCAAGATACTTGCATTTTAATATTGGTCTTGCTTCAGATGTTTTTCCATAATTTTTCTCCAAACCCCTTCTTCGTAACAAATTCCCTCCCTCCTCTCTCTCTCTCTCTCTCCCTCTCCTCTCTCTCTCTCTCTCTCTCTCTCTCTCTCTCTCTCTCTCTCTCTCTCTCTCTCTCTCTCTCTCTCTCTCTCTTCCCTCTCCTGGCAGAAGCCCAGTCCTATTCTCTCTTCTGTCCAGCCATTTTAATAAACTGGTTGACCAGTTTTATTGACAAGTCAGAAAATTAACAGGGAACAATGTACAAAGTTGAGAGGGAAGATTCTTAGAATAAGCATTGCAATGGCATGTCTGGATTGCAACAAGATATGGGGGCAGGGAAATTAGCATCTGAATTATACAAGGATAATCTTTATACAGTGCGCACAAACATTGTGCCTATAGTTGGGCATCCACCACAGCCTGATCTGAGAGTCTCCCATGCACCACCCTCTTCCATCATTTCTGGACACCCTGAGACACTGTAAGACATTGCATCATATAGACCAAGAAACTGGAACACAGAGGCATTGAGTGCTAACTTCAAAATGCACAAGCTGTGCTGGCCCAGGCCAAATCTAGAGGTTCCTCTTTAAATTTCTGTTCTTTCTTCTTCCTGGAAAAAGGGGACTTCTTATATTTCCTTGATGAGAACTAGGTCATATGCCTGTTACCAAGCCAATCATGGGTGAGAAGAATGGAACTCTTTGAATGTCCTGATTCAATCTAGACCTTCAAGGACTAGAAATGAGCTGAGCTGAGAAGGGAGAAGTGAAGCCTGAAAAAAATCATTGAGAAGAAGGAAAACAACTGAGAAGGCCAGCCCTGGAGAAGCTCGTAGCAAACACTACCAAAGGGCAGAGAGCCGCAAGCAACAGTCTGAACTCAAAGCCAGCAAGAGAACAAGAATGGACTAAACTGGACTTAGTTCACGGCTGTCTCCCTGGACAGGTCCGTTGATGAAGGACCTTTTTCTTTTCTTTTCTTTTCTTTTCTCTTCTCTCTCTTTTGTTCCTCTCTCTAGGGGACTGTCTATTTTGACATCCTGAGCACGGAGGTTATGATAGGGCCTCGTGAGACAGAGGACACCCTGATCCTTCACTGTGGGGCTGTGGTCCCCCTCAGCAGCATCTAGCTAGCCTGGCTGCCACAGCTCAACTGCTTTTTCTTTTTACCTCTTCTGTACAAAATGCTCCCATGAGTTTGACAGCTTTTCCTCTGTCCACATTTGATTTATGGCTGTAATTATAAGCTCTGTTTCACACAACCTGCATGCCAGTAGATGTCTTTGCAACTCAGCAAGATGCCACCTAGCTGCTTGCCCAGACCCCCAGCACATGTTCTGCCAGGTCAAAAAGTGTCAGTCAGGCCAGGCCCGGCCTCCTCCTGCTTGCCTGGTATGAACAAGAATGGACAAGAAGTCAATGATCTATTTCAGCAGAGACCATGAAAGACCAGAATGAACACTCCCTCCACCAAAAGACCACCTGGAATGATTCAGACAAGCCTTCAACAAGGAGACCAGCCGCCCACCAAGCCCAGCCTCCTCAGGAAAATGCTTTTCTTATTTTTTGGCAGGGACTCTCCATCCTTAAAACAAACCAACTTCACTTCTGGCACTTCTGCTACCCCATTCTAAACTAACTCGGTTTAAACTAACAGAGTCTCTGGGCTCATGGGGTTCCTCCCTTGAGCAAGTTACTTACCTCTCTGTGTCCTGAACTCCTGCCATAAATGGGGCTAATGATGGCTCTGGCTATGTGGCCTGTACAACAAACATCCATTTCTCTCAGATCTGCAGGTTAGCATCTGAGAGGGGGGAGACAGCACGGTTGGGTGTCAGGATAGCTCTTCCCTGAGCTGCGGATATCTGGCCTTTCCTTGTATGCTCACAAAAAGTAAGCTAAATCTCTGGCCTCTTCTTACATGGCACTAATCCCATGGGGAGGGCTTCACCTTCATTAGCTTCTCACTCCATACCGCCACCCCCTAAAACCGTCACAGGTACGTTTGGGGGCTTAAATATAAATTTGAAGAAAAAAAGATCCAGTTCTTTCCTGACGGCGCACGCACTGTGTGCTGTCCCCACCCAGCCCTGACAACCCAGGCTCCAGGTAGCAGAAATGGGTTCAAGGTTCCCCACCAAGAAAGCAGGGAGAGGAGGGGAGCTGCAGGTAGGTCTGAAGCTATAGCTCAACCCTGCTCATCCCTCCTCCTTCCATGCGAATTCATTTTGCCTGAGTGATTTCATTTCTGAGGAATTTGAGGGTGTTGGGGATACTCTGAGATGCCAAAAAGGGGAACACCATTGAGACACAATGCCATGGTTCCAGAAGTTTCCAATCATACAAGCTTTCTCCAAGAATGGAAGGTGGGGATGGGAAGCTCGCACCACCACCCAGTTGGTTACTTGTGCCATCTTGTTCTCTGTAGGGATCCTAGGAGTGAGAAGCTGGCCTCTGGGACTCTGCAGGAAAGCATGCTGGTGGGGTGGGTGAGGACAGGGTGAAAAAGAGGGGAGGTGTGGTGCAGAGGGGAGGTATGCTGCAGAGGGGAGGTGTGCTGTAGAGGGGAGGTGTGCTGCAGAGGGGAGATGTGCTGCAGAGGATAGGTGTGCTGTGGAGCCCAGGGGTGCTAGTAGCAGGTGTCTCTGCTCTTCTCCTCCTCACCTGTTCTTAGAAAGAGGAGGCCTTTCATCCAAGCTCAGAACCCTGACTGGCCACCATGGCTTCTTAGATTTGGGGGTAAAGCCCCAGCTATCCATGAAGCATCCTGGTTTGTTTTTGTGAGAGGTTGAAGCTAGGAAAGATAAGATTGCTTCTGGGTTTTCTGAGCTGATGAATATCTTAAGGTACCTTTTTCACAAGGTCTTCCAGGTAGGATGGGCCAGCTCCACTGAAGAAGAGAGGGAGAGGGGAATGTGGAAAAGAGACAGAGAGGAGAAGAGAGAAGATGGGTTGTGGCCTTGAGCCTTTGGAGACGAAGAAGTTGTATTCTTGACTCTAGAGAATATGTAGACAGACCCATGCACCTCCCTGGCACTCAACACTGACACTCAAGGCATTTAATTAGTGAGAAAGACAAGCCAAGATAAATGGAGACACTAGAGGCTGAAGGTCAGAGTAGGAGAGAGAGGCTGTGTCTTGTGTGGATGGAATTAACAAAGCACCAAGTCTTCTATCAGATCCAGGGAAGAAATTCTGGCTCTGACCACCCCAGGGTAGCTATGGAAGAGACTGAAAGTAGCTCTCGACAAACTGTGTTACCCACAGGACCAGTCTCTGAGAGAGAGGGGACCCTCCTCTCAGAAGAAGTCCATCCAGGCAAGGCGGGATGCTGGGGGTGTCATGGGAGAGCAGGCAGGACATGTAGGGGGCAGGTGATTCATGGAGGGTGAGGTGCATTTGTGGTTGTGGACTGGCTCAGGGAAGGGCAGCGGTAGACACAAGCTCAGCCTCTGGGGACTTGGTGAGCTGTAAGTCCTAGCTTCTTGCCTCCCACAGATTCCTGAATCTGAATTGGATGGTTCTCAGTGTCTCCATCCTCCCTGTGCAGAACAGATGAGAGGCTGGCCTGTATAAAGAACTCCTCTCTGCGTGGCACCATGGTTCATGATCACCCAGACTCCCTGGAGATAGGAATGGCTGGTCCAGATGTACAGTCAGAGGAGGGGGCTGGCTCTTCCTAAGATCCCCTCTCTAAGAGGCCAGCACACCTATGAGGCAGCACAGGCCCAAACCAGAAAGGCCTTCACCTCTATCCCTGCAGAGAACCTAAGTCCATGGGGTGCTGGGCAGGCCCTGGCACTCCATTCGTCTCCTTCCCCATAAGCATGAATGCTGCCTCTCCAAGACCTGTTTCCACTTCTGCTCTAGAACCCTGCACTGGGAATGTCTGGTGCTTCATCAACACTTGATGTGAAGTCTCAGGTTGGTTTCTACTTTTGCCTCCACACACTGCCCCCACCCTCGCACCCCAGTGAGATAGGGCAAGCTTTCTCCCCTGTAAGACAGGACCTCCCTGAGCAGAGTGTCTGCCTCCCTAAGGCTGAAGATATCATCTAGACAAACACTGGCTGGGTTGACTCGTGACCTTGACTCTGTGCTGGTCACCACTGGCTCCAAGGCATTCCCTCAGGAATTCTTAGTCAAACTGGGACAGACAATAAAACCCCATGGAGAAGAGGGCCAGAAAGCCCGTCAGTGAAGGGAACTTACGGAGGAAGTCAGGAAATGTTTCATGGAGAAATATTTCATGGAGAATCCAGAAAGTAGGTCCTCGGCTGGATTCTGGATGGTAAATAGGAAAATTTAAAAAGGGATAAAGCTCCAAATTCCTCTGCAGAGAGAAGGAAATGTGAAGAACAGTATGATAAAAAAGACAGGCAGCTGAAATCTTGTAGGAATGAAGACCACTCCCATAGGCCCCTCCTGTAGCTTTAGGACTGGTCCCTGACCAGGACTTTCCATATAGACCAGTAGTGTCACTAGAGGACAATGTTGGTGAAGTGCTGAGGTACTCTGGTTGTGGTGACAGGAGTGTAGTGGCACTTAAGAGAGAGGAGCTGGGGGTTCTCCTGAGCATCCTCTAATGTATGGGACACTCCTATCCCCCAGAGTTCACCATCCCCAAATGCCAGGGACCTCACACCCACAGCCGAGGTTTAGAAAGGCTGAAGTCTCCAAGGCTACCACAGGCAGAGCACAACATGCAATGCCAGGCCTGGGGCCCACCTTGGTTGCAGGGTTGGAGACAGAGTCCTTGAATACTACTGAGGCTGCTCTAGAGAGTAGAACCTAGATTGTGAGGGGCTCATTCCCACATGTTGCTAAGATTCCTTCCCTGGGGAGAACATAAATAA
The DNA here is from genome assembly GCA_036184795.1 of Tokudaia tokunoshimensis. Taxonomy (NCBI): domain Eukaryota; kingdom Metazoa; phylum Chordata; class Mammalia; order Rodentia; family Muridae; genus Tokudaia; species Tokudaia tokunoshimensis. Next base: position 6,023,192 of record BTHU01000012.1, on the reverse strand, counting down.
CATCTACCCCTCCCTTCCTATGGCCTCAGTAACAAACAGAGGTTCAATTCTATCAAAGGTCACTCTAAAGAACCAATGAGTTCATCAGACTTAATTTTAGAACAATAGGTGAGGGTTCATAGGCAGTAGCATGGGTGACCTTAAAGCTGCCACACTAGAAGGTCTGAAGCAGTCAGTAAGGTCTATGGCTGTGTAGATGGAGCCCCTCTTCCCCAATCGTCCCCCACCTTCTAGCCCTTCCCTGAGACCACACACAGTTAGTGCAGAATTGCATACAACTGATTGGGAGAGATGGTTGAATACTCAAGTTGAGGGTTCCATGACCCTCCCTGCCCTCTCCTTTCCACCCCACCCTTCTATGAGAGAATGTCAACAGTCAACAAGTCCAGCTGTGATGATCTTTTGGGAGCCCCAGCAGAATTTCTGAAGATGGCGACCTTGTAGCTCAGAGGGTTGTCCATTTCTCCAGCTTTTATATCCCCATCCCTCTTCCACAGAATCCCTGAGCCTCAGAAAGGGTCACATAGATGTCTATTTACCTCCAAATTCAGTGAGGTACTGAACCCTCCCACCCTGTCATCAGTCACCCCATCTCTAGAACATGAATCCTGGCGAGTCTTGGTGGATATTCCTTCTACTATGAAGCACAAGTGAAGAAAAGAACAAAAGAAATAGGAAACAGAAAAATATCCAGAATAAACAGAAAAATATCCAAAATATCCACTGACTGCCATGATAACTCGTGGTTGCAAATACAAACGGTAAAAGTACCTTAGCTAGTATATCATTTAACAAGACAATAGCAGCTGCTCCTCCACTGGAGCCTATGATGTACCTGGACACAGGTTTTTGTGAATTTTCAACACTGAAAATGAATGTCTTCCTCTGGAGCAGACCTTAAGTCCAAACAGAAAGTTGGTGTTACCTACAACCACTCATGCTACTATTGCACTAGCTGGCACATCTTGCCTACAGCTTCCACCGTGACGAATGTAGGATCTACAACCAAGTAGGATCTGCCCCAGTTTTATAGAACCACCTTAGTAGCTTCTTCTGACTACAAAAGCTAGCAGGTAGAAGACACTTCTAACTCAGTCCTAGCCTCATTTTTCCATGCCCTGAAACTTCAACACTAGGGTCCTAACTGACTAGTTCTGGCATGCAATCAATAGCAACGGCAAGAGTCTCCGTCTTTGGGGGCCTCTATGCCAGCAACTCTAGAGACATAGCCCACTCTCAGTCAGCAACCTTATGGCTTCTGGGAGCATTGGTTTACTCCCTCACAGGATATCCTTGTTTACTCTTTGACATTTACAGACACGGGCTAGCACAGTTCTCCCAATCACTTTGACATGTAGCTAGCTCAAGGACATTTTTATTATAGTTTTAAAGAAAAACCCTAGGGCATGTAAACTGCAAATCTCAGCAGTTGCCCAGAAGAAAGGAAGACAAAGTAGAAAGCCACACTAGAGTTAAGCTGAGTGGAGATTATGTTCATGGGGGGTAGGGAGGGCAAAATTAAAGACTAAGGAAGTCCAGAGTTCCAGAAAAGGGGTGTTTGGGATTTGATAAACACTGAAAATGAAGAAGCAGAAGAGAAGAAGAAGGTAATTTGTGTCCTGAATCAGGGCTCAGAAAGATGGCCAGACCCAGCAGGGGTTCCTGGGGTTCAAATGGACTGCCGTAAGGGTGGAAATTCTGAAAAGGAAACGTAGACTGTTTCACTAAAAAGCCTTCTATTTCTATTTCTTCCTTCTATTTCTTTAGCATAGCTGAAACTAGACCAGGCTTCCTGAGAGATGGTCCTTTGTCCTGGTGATTGACCTGCCCAATTCAATCAACCCTTTCGTTGTTCTTGTTCTTGTTCTTGTTGTTGCTTTTCGGAGACAGTTTCTCTGTGTAGCCCTGGCTGTCCTGAAACTCACTCTGTAGACCAGGCTGGACACAAACACACAGAGATCTACCTGCCTCTGCCCCTCAGGTTCTGGGATTAAAGGCGGCTGAGACAAAGGCACATCTCCCTCCTTTAGAGGGAGACTCTGTTTTGTTTTTGTTTTGTTTTTGTTGTCTAAGAGATAACAATAGCTTTTCCTTGATGAGCCCTTAACGCTCCCTAATAAGTGGAGTACTGGCCTTTGGCCTAGCTGGTGAGCCCTTTCCATGTGTGAAAGGAGGTAGGCTGTTCCTTTTACTCCTTCTACTGAACTGTGCACCACTCTAAGGAAGGTTGAACCTGCTCTTCCCTCCCAATACACAGCTCAAAGGAGGAGAAAGGTCTGGGCCTGGGTCTAGTCCTCAGAGTGATCACGAAGGAGTGTCTAAAGTTGCCTCTGTTATTCCTTCTCCTTCTTAGGAAAACTGCATCCAAGTTCAGCCTATGCCTCAGAAGAATCCATGGCTTCCCCCTTGAGTCCTGAGTGAGGCTGGCTTGGGCATAGGGACAGTCCCCAGGACTCTCCAGATGTAACTGTCCTTTTTCCTTCAGGTATTCCTACTCTTGCACTCATGAACATCCCATGACTGTCCTCGCATGGGTTGGGTGAAGACCAGGCTAGGGAGAACCTTCATCTCTGAAGCTATAAAAGACAAAAAGGCATCTGTCCTTTGTCTGCAGGAACCTCAGGACCATCGGCCTGTGACTCACAGCGATGAGTAGAGCAATGTGCGTTGGTCAATGCCTCAGTGGAAGCAGACTGGCTGCCTCATCCCTCCCTGGGCGTGTGCACACTCAAGCGTTCCCACGCCTATGGAAGTAAGGCAACATTTCCCTGGGGATTACAGTTTCTGAACATGTTTGGGTTAGTCCTTCAGCCACAAGCTGTGTCTCAAAGATATCTGGGCTGGGGTCTGTGTCTGCCACTGGCTAGAGTCATTTCTGAATGACTACCATGGGGACCTGGACTTACACACCACATGCAATCAGGGTGCTGACTCTTTGGGGGCATGTCCGGTGTTCTGCAGGCCACACAGCAGAGAGACAGAGTGTGAGAAAGTGAAGCTGCCACCCAGAGGAACCCAACAGCAGCTGCTTCCTCCATCCATGAAGCTCACCCTGCCTCTACAATGACCCTTCTTCAGGTTCAGCTGGGCACCTCCCCCTGGCTAGGTTGCCTTCCTCCCCCTGGTAGCCTTCTCTCTTCAGTCATGTGGAGGTTTACCTTATTTGCTTTCCCCTGGGCTCCCTCAGGGCAAGCAGCCTGAGTCTTGACCTTTCTGCACCCAGCACTTGGAGTTTTACAGAACAGTGCCTGTCTGTGCCTTGGGGCTGAGAGTCCAGACAACCATGTCATATGACCACTGCTGACCGGGTCCCCTCTGCTCCTTGTACAGTTGAGGAGACAGAGAAGGTTTAACTTTAGTCTCTCACCTCTGTGGAAGCCTGAAATCCTCTTGGCTTGTGGAGGATAGAAACACTGCTTCCCTATTCTGGGGAAACTGAGGCAAGGATCCTCTGACCCATGATGTGGGTCAGGCAGCATTTTGGAGCATAAACTCAAAAGCACTGGAACTGGTTTATGAGCTGTGTGTAACTACAGTATGTGTGACTAACAGTGACTAGGTGTCCCTGCAAGCTCGCTGAGGGGACTGTGTGTGAACCAAAGATATCTTTTTATCCAGGGATAGGGGCCTCAGAAACCACCTAGGACATTTGCTTTACAAGTGTCACCATCCCTAAGCTTTTGCACTGTGCATGTCCACATTTGGAACTCATGTTATTTATTCAGTGATACATACAGAATCCTTTCCATCTTGTCAAACCTGTATTTCCATTACTGACAGACATGGTCAGTCATTCCCAACTGCATTTTTGAGGTATGGCCATGTTTGAGCTTGGTGAAGGTGTCCTGTGGCAGACATTTAACTTGTTCTTACATTGAAAGCAATTCTATGAATAACACCCGCTGCATACACATCTGACTGGCGCCCTCCCATCTGACTGTACTAATTGCATTGCTGAAGAGTAGGCGCTTTGCTGTTGCTCCATGTTGTTTGCTCACTAGGAAGAAACCGTGCCTTTGAAACCCCCTCTCTCCAGAGGCCTTTGAAAACACCAGTTCCTTTACGGTTCACCTGTGCTGGGTTCTGTGACCTTGCAAGTATTTTTTCAAAGAGTCCCTTCATGGGCCTAGTACTACATGTATTTAATCCCAGCACTTAGAAGGCAGAGGCAGATAGCCTTCTCTGAAATCCAAGCCAACCAGGACTACACAGTGAGATCTTGTCTTTAAAAAATAAAGAAGTTTACTTATCCTTTATAAAAGATTAACACTTCTTCTGCTGCTTTTAAAATGGCTTCACAGAAGTCAGCACCTGGGAGAGAGGGACTCTATCATCTACTTCCTATCACATGTGAGGCCTGACACATGCATGCTCCCACTTAGTCCTGTGTACAGGGTAGGATTAGAGTTCACATTTTACAGATGAGTAAGTAAACATGTAGAGACCCTGGGTATGATGCTCAGCCATTGTCAACTTGACTGGTTTTAGAACCAGGTAGGAGACATACCTCTGCTTATGGTGCTCTAGTTTGAGGGTGCTTCTAGGGACATTTAGCTGAGAAGGGAAGACCCATGTTAAACGTTAGATGACCAGACTGAATAAGATGGAGAAAGGAACAAGAAAGCCCAATGACTCTCCCAGTCTCCAACACCACAGGCATTCCCTGGGAACACACCAGCTAAGCAGAACAGAGAAACAGGTAAGCTAACTGAAGACCTCACCACTCCATCCTCCCTTCAAATCCAATCCCAGACCCATGCCTAGTGCTTCAATAGAACACCAGCCGAAGCATTCCTCCCCTCCCCCCATCCTGGCCCACATCTCCTAAGGATCTCACAGTCCATCTCCTCCTAACCCCCATCCCAGCACTCGGTCACTTTATCTCCAAGCCCACAACTCCAGTAGGTACTCTCTGATAACCCACAGGTCATGCCTGCCAGAAAAACAGACAGGTAGGCTGCCCACAGATCTTCCCTTCTGTCTCTGCTCCCCAAGATGCAATCCATTCATCTCATACCCAGCTCTCTAGTAGAACACAAATGGAAGCCTCCCTTGCACGCATACACTCCCATCTCCCATCTCCTGTGGATTCCATGAATCTTCCGTTTCTAACCTCCCTCCCTAACTCACTACTGTGTCTCAGGCCCCAACCCCAGCAGCCACTCCCTGCTAACACAAGGGCCATGCCTCCCAGGGCAACAAGTAGGCAGAAGACATACCCATACCTCTCTTATTGCTCCTGAGATCCAATCCCCTCAGTCTCCTCCAAAGATCTGGAGCAAGAAACCCACTTCCATCTCCCTTTTCTCTTTGACCTCATCCCCAATGGATCACAAAGACTTTCCCTCCCAACCTTCTTCTCCCAACTCATTCTAGTAACTCAGTCTCTAACACCAGCACAGGCCAGTAAAATAGTCAACACACAACCATCACACTCTTTGAAAATCCAAGGAGGAAATAGAAACCAAGGAAAAAACATCCACTCAACAAAGGCAAACACAGAAATTGCACCTAGATTTATAATCCTCCCAAACACAGTGTAAAGCACACTTAATAGCAGTCAGGGCACTGTGTCTCCACTAAAGCCCAGCTATCCTACCACAACAAGTCCTGAATATTCCAACACAGCTGAAGCACAAGAGAAAGACCTTAAAACCAACTATATGAAGATGATAGATGTCTTTAAAGAAGAAATGGATAAATCCCTTAAAGAAACCCAGGAAAACACAAACAAACAATTGGAGGAAATGAATAATACAAGAAATTGAAAATTTGATAGAAGAAATGGATACATTGGTCAAAGAAAATGCTAAATCTAAAAAACATCCTGACCAAAACATCCAGGAAACCTGGGACAGTATGAAAAGATCAAACCTAAGAATATTAGGAATAGAAAAAGGAGAAGAGTCCAAGTTCAAAGGCCCAGAAAATATTTTCAAGAAATGTTCCTAACCTTAAGAAGTAGATGGCTGTGAAGGTATGAGAAGCATATAGAATTCCAGATAGATGGGATGAAAAAAGAAAGTTTCCTCACCACATAATAACTAAAACACTAAATACACAAAACAAAGAGAGAGTATTAAAAGAGATAAGAAAAAAAAAAGGACCAAGTAACATATAAAGGTAGATCTATAGACCTATTAGAATTATACCTGACTTCTTGATGAAGACTTTAAAAACCAGAAGGGCCTGAACAATATTCTAGAGACTCTAAGAAACCACAGATGTCAGCCCAGACTACTATACCCAGCAAAACTTTCAATTTTCATAGATGGAGAAAATAAGATATTCCATGTTAAAGCCAAATTTAAACAATATCTATCTACAAATCTAGCCCTCCAAAAGGTACTAGAAGGAAAACTCTCCCTAAAAAGAGATTAATGTCAGCCATGAAAGCATAGGAAATCAATAATCTCACACCAGTAAAATCAAAAGAAGGTAAACACACATGCACACATGCGCTCACGTGCGCACGCGTGCACACACACACACATCACTACCGCCATCAACATCAACACCTCCAACAATAACAAAATAACAGGAATCAACAATCATTGTTCACTGATAGCTCTCAATATCAATGGTCTCAATTCCCTGATAAAAAGACACAGACCAAGAGAGTGGATATGAAAACAAGATCCATTTTTTCTGCTGCATCCAAGAAAAACACCTTAACATCAAGGATAGATATTCCCTCAGGATAAAGAGTTGGAAAAGGATATTCCAAGCAAATGGACCTAAGAAGCAAGCTGATATAGCTATTATAATATCTTAAAAATTAGACTTCAAACCAAAACTAATCAAAAGAGATAGGAAAAGACATTATGTTAGGGTTGGTCTTGTGCACTGTGTATTCAGATGCTGAGTTCTGTTCCCCAAGATCAGGTTGCAGTCTGGACATGGGCATTGTATTGACCAGTGTGCTGTAAAGAATGTTCCCCAATAATCTCTGATTGGATAATAAAAGTCTAGAGTCTGTGACTGAGCAGGAGAGAGAGGAAGGGAGGACTTGAGCTGGAGTACAGGGTCTCAGGTAGGGACCACAACAAGAAGAAAAAGGAAGGCAGAAAAGGAGGTAGCCATGAGACAGGATGGACCATGGGGATGGGATGGATCATAGGCATGTGACCAAGAGAAAATCACCCAATGACACTCATTGAGCAGAGTAAACAGAACAAGACTCAGTTGGCCATAAATATGGGAGTCTATGGTTGGGTTGTAGGTTATAATATCTCAGAACCTGCCAAGTTTAGGCTTACAGCTTGTTAATAAATTCATATGTCCCTCTGTTGTTTATTCTGAGAGTTCTGTAGGCTAAAGAGGGAGAGAAACACCCCATAAAATACTTCTATAGCAACACCTACTATTCAGAGGAAAAATTTCACCAAGATGACATTTCAATTCTTGCTATGTAAGCTCCAGAGACAAGGAAACCCAAGTTTATAAAAGAAACACTACTACAGCTTAAGTCATATATTGACCCTCACACACTGATGGTGGGAGACTTCAGTGCCCTCTCTTACCCAAGGATAGGTCATCCAGAGAAATGCTGGAGATAACAGACATTATAAACCAAATGGACCTAACAGCTATTTACAGAACATTTCCACCCAATCACAAAAAAATATGTCTTCTTCTCAGACCTCATGGAACATTCTCCAAAACTGACTACTTGTCAGACCACCATGAATAAAAGCTAGTTATCAACAACAACAGAAACAACAGAAAGCTTACAAATTCATAGAAACTAAACAACACTCTACTGAATGAAAATGGGTCAAGACAGAAATAATGAAAGAAATTAAAGAATTTCTAGAATGTAATGAAATTAAATACACAACATCTCCAAACTTATAGGACACAACGAAAGCGTTGCTAAGAGGGAAGTTCAGAGCACAAAGTGCCTACATTAAAAACTAATGGAGACGGGCGGTGGTGGCGCATGCCTTTAATCCCAGCACTTGGGAGGTAGAGGCAGGTGGATTTCTGAGTTCGAGGCCAGCTTGGTCTACAGAGTGAGTTCCAGGGCTACACAGAGAAACCCTGTCTCAAAGAAGATGGAAGGAGAGACCCCTGGTCCTGGAAAGACTGGATGTAGGGGAACGCCAGAACAGAGTAACGAGAGGGGGTTGAATGGAGAAAAGAGGGAGGGAAGGGGGCTTATGGGACTTTCGGGGAGGGAGGAAACGGGAAAGGGGAAATGATTTGGAATGTAAATTAAAAAAATAAAAAAAATAAAAAAAAAAAAACCCTGGATAGCTAAAACAATCCTGAACAATAAAAGAACTGCTGGAGGTCTCACCATTTCCAATTTCATGCTGTACTACAGAACTGCAGAAATAAAAACTGCATTGGTCTAAAAACAGACACATTGATCAATGGAATCTAACCAAAGACCCAGAGTTAAATCCATACACATATGGAGACCTGAATTTTTAAAAAGAAGCCAGAAATATACACTAGAGAAAAAGACAGCATCTTCAGCTATTGGTGCTGGTTATGCTGGATATCAACACGTAGAAGAATGCAAATAGATCCATATTTATTTATCACCCTGCACAAAACTCAAGTCCAAGTCTATCAGATACCTCAACGTAAAACCAGACACACCAAATCTGATATCTGATAGAAGAGACAGTGGGGAACAGCCTTAAACACATTGGCCCAGGAGACAACTTCCTGAACCAATAGTGCAAACACTAAGATCAACGGTTCATAAACAGGACCTTGTGAAACTGAAAAGCATCTCCAAGGCAAAGGACACTGCCATTTGGACAAAGCTGCAGCCTATAAAATGTGAAAAGATTCTTACAAACTTCATATCCAATAGAAGACAAATGTCCAAAATATATAAAGAACTCAAGAAACTAGATATCAAAAGCCAAATAATCCAAATTAAAACTGGAGTACAGAGCTAAAATAATAAAAAATCTCAATATTTCATCAAACACAGGAAACTCAAATGGCTGAGAAATGTTTAGAGAAATGTTCAACACCCTTGACCATCAGGGAAATGCTAATCAAAATTACTTTGAGATTCCACCTTACACCTGTCAGAACAGCTAAGATCAATAACACAAGTGTCAGCTCATGCTGGTGAAGACGTGGAGAAAGGGGAACACTCCTCCATTGCTGGTGGGAATGCAAACTCCTACAGCCACTATGGAAAGTTGGGAATTGATCTACACCAAGACCCAACAATATCACTCTATCTATATACCCAAAAGATGAACCATCTTTCCACAAGGACACTTGCTCAATCATGTTCTCTGCAGGTGTCCCTCAACCGAAGAATGGATGAAGAAAATGTGTTACATTTACACAATGGAGTATTGGGGTCCTTGGAAATTCCAAATAACTCAGGCTGTTGCTAAGACCAATGGTTACTTTCCACAAACCAAATGAACACAGAGAAATTGAACTGATGACTACATGGAGCTCTCACCCTACATTCTAGTGTCTGTGGTACCAGAAGATACTCTGTAGGCCACCAAAAGAGAAACTTGGACAGCAACTCAGCCACAAAACTTTCAACCTATGATCTGTTCTGCCAGCTAAATATGCCAGGGCAATGGTGGCACAGAGGTTGTGGGAGTGACCAACTGGATTTGACTTAAGATCCACTCCATGAGAAGGAACCCATACCTGTCTTAGTCTGGGTTTCTATTCCTGCACAAACATCATGACCAAAAATCAAGTTGGGGAGGAAAGGGTTTATTCAGCTTACACTTCCACACTGCTGTTCATCACCAAAGGAAGTCAGGACTGGAACTCAAGCAGGTCAGGAAGCAGGAGCTGATGCAGAGGCCATGGAGGGATGTCACTTACTGGTTTGCTTCCCCTGGCTTTCTTATCTTGCTTTCTTACAGAACCCAACACTACCAGCCCAGGGATGCACCACCCACAAGAGGCCCTCCCCCTTGATCACCAATTGAGAAAATGCCCCACAGCTGGATCTCATGGAGGCATTTCCTCACCCGAAGCTCCTTTCTCTGTGATAACTCCAGCTTGTGTCAAGTTGACACACAAAACCAGCCAGTACACCTGTGGTTTTTTTCCCACAGTATTTCACTGAGTTAGAAACCAGCCAGGAGTAATGCTACACATCTTAATCCCAGCAGAGGAAGAGGATATGTAAGGAACAAAATGTAAAGAAATGATACCATGGATGAATGTAACCATGGAAACCAAGCCTAGAGTGTGTGCATGAGTACGATAACATTAAGTAATGTGTGAATGCCTTAATCATGATTGGCTAAGAGTAGCTTAAATACCCCGGTCTGACCACAACAACTCACTCACTCCCGGAGTCCAATGGAGATGCTGTGTACTGAGAGATCAAGTCCACCGACCTGTATGTCCACCACTGAATGCACTACGGACCGAGCTACAGCAGGGACCCAAAAGCAGAAGGACACATTGCAAACCTTACCCACCAAGCTGCCATCAAGCTAGGCTACGACATTGGGCCAAACTGGAGGTTAGTGAAGTGTGTATGTGAACGAATGCGATCCCATTTTGCTTCCAATTTGTCCATTGTTACTCAGGAATAAATAAGCTATCATAACCTGACCTCTCCTCTCGCCTTTGTCCTCAATCCCGATTTGTGACAGGATATCTGGTAGTTTGAGCCAACCAGGTGTGTGTGTGTGTGTGTGTGTGTGTGTGTGTGTGTGTGTGTGTGTGTGTATAATGTGTGTGTATGCATGCAAGTTTGGCATGTATGTGGTGTGTCTGTGTGGTATATGTGTGCATGTCTGTGGGTATATGTGTGTGGTATATGTGTCTGTGTGTGTGTGTCTGTGTGTCTGTGTGTGTAAAATTGATTGACAGATTGCCAGCATTCCTCTAAAGAAAGAATCCTCTGGAGTATGTTCCAGGTACCTATATAGACATATTGTGACAAGTGACAAGCTGGGGTTGGTGAGCCACAGGCTATAGGAAAGACTAGAACATCTCAAAATCACCTTCCAAAGCCACCATGGAGGCCAGACCAGTCTGCCTCAGCCAATACTGCACAGCTGGCCATTGGTCCTCACGGTTGTCTTGGAGCTACTACGGCTTTTTGCTTCCTCTGAGGGACACAACCTGGTGGAGAAACAGCTTTAATTATAGAGCCCGGCCTTCCAAAACAAGCAAAGCGAAGCCATGATTGCTGGGATGAGTGGCATCAGTGAAGAAGTCAGCCCAGAGCCTGGGAATGTGTGGCTGGGGATGGAGGTGGGGGTGGAATGGAGGACAGTGACTCCCCCACCATAGTCATGTTCACATACGTGCCAGAGCACACTTTTTAGTATCTGTAATACATTTAAGGCTTGGAGGAAATAGAGTAGGTTAAATGGACGGGTGACAGATGGGTGACAGACAGATGACAGATGAATGATGGACAGGTGGCAGATGAGTGACAGACAAGTAGCAGATGAGTGACGGACGGGTGACAGATGAATGATGGATGGGTAGCAGATGAATGACGAACGGGCGGTTGGATACGTGAACAAAGATTAAATGTATGCATTGATGGATAATAAGCCAAGAGACTCCTTTCTCTGGTTAACAATACTAAAGAGAATAGGTCATAGATCCATGCTCGCTAAATCCTTCATCCCATTCTTGTCCATGTGTTCCAAGAAAATAATGCAAAGGAATAAAATTTCCCTGACCCCTAAAAACTTGTAGTCGCTTGCTTCTAACATAGCAAAAGCATGGCTTAAATGTGCAAAGGCCTGAGCTGCTGAGGAAGTTACAACAACGTGGCCACTCAGATAACACCAGGGTGACAGTGTCGAAAAAATATATATCACTTTATATTTTGAATATATTTATATTTTCTTAATATTAAGAAAAGAGCCTTACATCTATGATCATAGCGTTGTGTTAAAAGTAGACGGAAAGGAGCTGGGCAGTGGTGGCAAAGACTGTTAATCCCCAGCACTCGGAGGCAGAGGCAGACAAATCTCTGTGTGTTCAAGACCAGCCTGGTCTACAGAGTGAGTTAAAGGACAGGCAGGGCTACACAACAAGACCCTGTCTTGAAGAACAAAAACAAACAGAAGATGAGAAGGGGTTTTCACAGAAGGAAGGACAACTCCACCTGATTAGCCTTCAAGTCCACTCGCACCCAAGAGAAGTTGTCTCTCCATCAGCCTCCATCTCCCATAGGAGCACTGGGTTGGCTCTTGCTGGGGGACAGGTGGGCAAGGGCCTTTATAAACTGGGAGGCCAACTTACATGCTGTTTGAAATCATGTAGTCTCTCCACTGAGATTAAAAGGAACAACAGATCAACAAGGAGGACTCTGAAAGGCACTCAGAGAAATTAAAATTAAAACAGAAATAATACAAAGTTTTACTCAAGTTGGATTGCAGATATAATGCAGTATTATTATTAATGCATAATACAGTACTATTATTAATACATAATGCTGTATTATTATTATGTATGCATAATGCAGTATTTTATCTGAGTCCAAAATGTCAAATAGCACAAGCAAACCTATGTGACCTGTCCTTAGTGTCTCAATGAAGTGCACACGGGCTGTTGATGCATGCTGTCTGGCTTGACCAAGCAGAGCCCAGTTGTAGACGGTGAGATGGTGAGAGCTGGAGGGAGCACCCGGTTCCAGAAGGCTCGGCTGTCCCCACTGAGGAGTAAGGGACCAGGGCTTCCTACATATTAACTCAGACCTTACAACGCTCAACTGAGATACACATACTGTCCACATATTACACATGAAGACAGCTGGAAACCGAGATAGCCAAACTTAGCGACCTTCCTAACCTGGGCTAGTCCAACCTCTGGCCCGTGCTGGGGCTATCTCACACTGGCTCCCGGACATCGGGCTGCAGGGTGCTGAGATGGACACTTCCTGGGAGCATCTCCACGAGCACTCTAGTGTCTCCTTGGCGCTCTCTCCAGAGGACCACAGCCACTTCTTTGCTAGCACTGGGCTATTGTTGGTAAGTAGGTTGGAACAGTGAGTCTCAGCCTGTACCAACGCCATCATGTCCAGGGAGGAGTTCTGAGCTCTGAGCCTGACAGAGGGTGGGGGTGGGGCATCAGGGTTGCGAGCACAAGCACATGTGATACTCTTCCAAGGCTCAGTTTCCAAGGAGTGTCCTCATCTCCCTGTGCAAAAGGCCTAGGAACCTCCATACTGCTGGAGACTGAGCCTAGGGAAAAGGAGTTAGTTCTGTAACCTGTACAAGTAGTCTGCCTTCTCTGAACCAAGCTTCCTCACCACGACGAAGAATAGATATTTAATCTCCTGGTCTAAATACTACATATGGTTGGAGGGAGGGGAGGAGGCGGCCTGAGAAGAAAGGAGGTGTCATCAGTCCGCCTCTCAGGCTCCACCTCAGGTAGGCGTGCCCTGGTTCCTAATGGAATGTGCTAACCAAAGGACAAGGACCTGGGGTCAGGTAAAAGGAGTGGCCTAAAATCTCACAGTATGCCCAACAGCTGTTTGAATTCAGTCTCAAATGTTCATTCAGTATCAGCCATAGATTAAACAGTGTTTGCATGGACTTGGGCCCCCACCATGGAGAGAGGAGGGAGCAGTAGGTACGGGACTCTGGGTCAGGTGACCCAAATAAAGATGGCTACCGCATGCTGGACGCTCCAGCTCATTGACCCATCTGACTCTTGTGAGACTCGTGAGCCTTGAATAAAAGCACTTGTTCCTGTAGCCAGGATGCAGATGCCCATTCCACACTCATCCTTCTACGCTGCCCCTCCCTCCCCCCCCCCCCCCCGGCTAGGCAAAACCAAGTTCACAACCAATGTGAGCAAACCAAGGTCAGGCCTGGGAAGAGTCACTCACAGGGGCTCGGGCCAGCCGGCTGAGTCCAGGCTTGGATGTCCTCCTCACATCCTCTTTTACTCATGGACCAAGAATATGACCTAAATCCCACGGGCAACAGCCACTCAGCACATGTGGAAATGGATAATGACTGTGTCACAGGCAGCTAAAAGCTGCAATTACCCTTCCTGACAGGAGCGTGGGACCTTTTTATGAAGAGCAAATTTTTTGCCTCATAAATTGCACTTGTGAGAAATCAGCAGGCGCTTGCTTGTGACCATGGTTACCCTTCCACAGTCAGGGGCAGCATTTCCAGATAGCTGATAGCCTCAGCTCACACCTGCCCACCAAGCCTCAGGGACAGACTTAGCTGCAGCCCAAGCTGGGGTCACAAGGACAAAAGACAGGCTTTGATATATGCAGTGACTAAGTCCCATCTCTTGGGTTCTGGGGTAATTTGCCTGTGTGAGGCCTGAACTCCAAAAGTTCTGCAAGCTGGTCCAAAGACTTCCACCTTTAGGCAAGTTAAAAGCCAAAACAGTGAAGACTACCCCCTCCCCAACAGCCAAAGAGCAACCTTTTAGTAAAGGTGAGGGCAGGCAGGAGAACAGATCTTAGACTGTTTCTGCCCAGCAGTTACTAATATGGTGGCACCTTTTCACTAAGGTGACTGTCGACCCTCATCCAGGAGAGCAACAGAAGGCGCCCAAAGTGGAGGCCAAGGGGCAGAGTGGGCGCATGGGGCAGCAGCAGCTATATCTGGCCCAAACCAGAGCCCTGCTGGCACCGGCAGGCTATTCTGGGCTCTCGCTTTTAGCTCACTGCCCTCAGCTATACCCGACCCAGCGGATGGGCTGTGACCTGATCCCGACATGTGGGTTCAATTAGTGTTCCCTCACTGGCCTCCCAACTAGCTGTGATTTTTATAGAAACTACATCTGTTTGGCAGCTCTGGCTGCTGCACACCGTCATTACCCCTCAGGCTGTCATCACAGGTGCTCTTGTCCTACTCCTACACCATGTGCCAGAGGTCCCCTGGTCTCCATTCATTCCCTTTACAAACACGCATGACCGCATGAGACATGTGCTGAGTCTGGGCAGAGTGCTATTCCTGGGAACTGGGGACTTTGAGGTAAAGCATATGTTTTTAAGGGCTCTGTGAGTCTTGTGGCCTAGGGAGTGAGTTAGTCATGCCCAAGCTGCTCAGGAGGGTACCAGGGTACTTTGATAACTGTTGAGCTCAAGTGTCTACCGAAGAAGCTGGGTGGTGGCTCAGCTGCAGTGTGCCTGTCTAGCATGCACACAGCCCAGGGTTGAGTCCCTGGCATGCATAACCCAACATGGTGGCACACCCTGTCATCCCAGCACTTGAGGGTAGGAGTAGAAGCAGAAGGATGAGAAATTCAAGGTCAGGGCTAGCCTCAGCTACTTGAGACTCTATCTCACAATAAAACAACAACACAAATAGCACAGTGCGTATCAAAAGTAGCACTCGTTCTTACTCGGTGTGAAGCCTCTCTACTCCTCTCCCAGGCACACCAGGACACAGTCTTCAGTGTATGTCCTCAGGTCTGGAATTCACCACTGATTCTCTTGAAAGATTCTGCATGTCCTTTAGAGCCTTCTGATGGCTCAAATGATGACTTGGGACATGACTTCCGTCTCCCCCTAAAACGGATGTGACGAGATCAGCCCTGTTTAACAATTGATCACTTATGAGGTATCCATCCAACCTTCTGTGCTCCTTGTTCCTTCTTTCCAATAAAAGCAGTTAAAAATAAAATTTCCCTCAAAGCACATCTTTGACAATTATTTAATCAGTAAGCTTATTTGTTTCTGCTTCACTTTGCTCAAACCCAGGGACACGGTCATGCAAGGCACTCATTCTGTCAGTGAGCTACACCCCTAGGTCTTGACTTGTATTGTCCAACCCACCATTCAACAAGTATATGCAGTAACTCCTTATCTGGGGGTAGAGGAGGTATATTCCATAAACCCCAGCGGATAGCTAAAACTGCAACTGAGGCTGAATGTGTACTCAGCTTCCAGATCACTTGAGTACGAGAGAGAGAGAGAGAGAGAGAGAGAGAGAGAGAGAGAGAGAGAGAGAGAGAGACAGAGAGAGAGAGAGAGAGAGAGAGAGAGAGAGAGAGAGACAGAGAGAGAGACAGAGAGAGAGAGACAGAGAGAGAGAGAGAGACAGAGAGAGAGACAGAGAGACTATTCATTGAGACGACATATGAGCAGCTGGCACGGTGGCACCACCTTTATTCTTGGCACTCAGGAGACAGAGACAGGTGAATCCCTGAAAGTCTGAGGCCAGCCAGTCTTGTCTACATAGCAAGTTCTAGGGCAGCCAAAGCTACATAGAAAGACCGTGTTTCAAAAATGAATATATATATGGTAACATGGGAGGGGCTGGAGGATACCTCAAAGACTAAGAGCCTTCACTCTAGTAGAGAACCTGGTTCAATTTCCAAAACCCACATGGAAGCTCATAGTCACAGCTGTCTGTCCCTCTAGTTCCAAAGGATCCTCTCCTCTCGTCTGACCTCTGAGCACACCAGACATACATGTGGTACACAGACATATATGCAAGCAAAACACTAATACACATAAAATAAAGAAATATAAAAAAAATAAAATCTGAAGATGCCATGTGATGCAGAAAGATAGGTAACCCGAATCACCAGTGATCTCAAAGTCCAGAGATGGTCACCATCACATCTTGTCACTCTCTGTACCAGCACTGTAGACAGCTTTATACTGTGAGAAAGTTCCCATATCAACGAATTTTTTAGCAAAATGATTTTAGTGATTTGAAATGGGAATAAACCAAAAGTAACATAGTCACAGAATGCCTAAGCCGTTCTGTGGAGTGGAAAAGTTGGGGCATGGGGACAACAATGAGTCTGAGTCTCAGGTACGGACTGTCTCAATGACACATTGGGACAGGGAAGTGTGGGACAATGGACCATGCCAGGAAACTGGGTACGGTAGAGTGGATCCGAGACCCTGGTACCCAGGTACCCACCCACTTGAGATGGTAGGTGGCTCTCTGATCCCTGCCAGATTCCTGACCTGGAACATTGCCACACTTCTCACACAAGGAAACAAGACCTGTGATCACATAGTCCCAGGACAGAGTTCTCCATGCGACTGAGGTATCTAGAGGCCCTGAGGGTTTAGTCAATAAGCCTTCCCAGACAGTCCTCCCTGCAAAGGGTATTTAATCTCTGGTCCACCCTGAGAAGTTGGTACACGTCTATTTCCCATGATGAACAGTCAATAAATGGTATGGATAAGCATGAACTGTCTCATTGAAAACTGCCGCGGGGAGCATGGAAGAGGCCTTTGCCTCCAGAACCACAGCCTAATTCTCCCACAGAAGGCCTCTCTGCACTTCCAGACAACCATTGTTACCTTCACAGATGAGCTAAGCTGCATTTCCCCATTTCTCTGGCCCTCCTCAGCCCTCAGGTCCCCAAGGGTCCCTGGGCCCCCATCCTTTGTTCCCGACTCCTCTGTGTGGCCTTCTAGCAGTGACTAGATATCCGGGAGGCAGGGAACCCCAACTCTGGTGCCCTACATCCTAGATGGTGTTTTCCCACCCTGAGCTGTGTCTCAGTGCTTCCCTGACAGGGATG
This sequence comes from Tokudaia tokunoshimensis, assembly GCA_036184795.1. NCBI lineage: Eukaryota > Metazoa > Chordata > Mammalia > Rodentia > Muridae > Tokudaia > Tokudaia tokunoshimensis. The sequence goes on along the minus strand of BTHU01000012.1, from coordinate 6,005,747 downwards.
CACACAACGGTAGTGGTACAGGGAGACGCAGTCAAGCACTCCCCACGTTTCGAGGACCCTCAAGGAAGGCCATTTCTTTTATTTCAGCAAAGCCCAGAGTTGAGAAAACCAGCATGTGTACATGTGTGTGCACACATGCGCATGTGCATGCATTTGTATGAGTGAATGTGGATGCCACAGCAGGCGTGTGAAGTGCAGAGGGTAACCTTGGGAACTGGTCCTCACCTCCTGCCTTATTTGAGACCCACACCAAGGTTGTGTCTGTCTCTCTGTCTCTGGCTCCCATTGAGAGTACTGGGACTGTAGACATAACTCCACACCCAGCTTTTACATAACCTTTGGGGATTCAAAAAATGTTTGCCCATGAGCTGTCTCTTGGCCCCTAACTTGTATTTTCAAGGGAATATAATGCTCTCTCTGGAGATACAAGGCCGCAGCTTTTAGCTCCTTGAAACGTGGAGGCTGAATTGACTATGACTGGTCAAGCCGCTGCTGGATTGGAACTCCATTTAAGCCCTGGAAAGGGCTGGCGCATGGCTTCTGTCAGCAAAGTGTGTTTCCCTTCCTTTTAATCAGTGCATAAGGCAGTAAGCCGCTTGGGCAACGAAGTTCCATACTTCGAGAAATCAAAGGCAAACTATTCATCAGCATTCACATCCAGGGCGGATGGTCCCAGCATTCAAACATTTGGTGTTTGTGTTGGAGGAGACCAAAGCCCAAAGTGAACCTGGAGAATGAGAACCAAATGCCGCTTCAGCCCCAGCATTGCTCTTCCCACACCACCGGAGCCAGCCTGGAGGATGATGACCATGGGATTGGCAAATGACAAAGTCGGAGAAGTCATCTGTGCAGTGCTGGCTGGCTGGCTGGGCATCTTTAGGCGCTCTTGTCCTGCCACCCGCGTGAAAGCCCACTGACTCCTGGGACTGTTTATCATTCGCATCCTTGCCTGTGGCTACTCACATTCTTCAGCTGAACCTTAAGCTCTGGGCAGGAGCTTTGTCGGCCTTAGGGATCTGACTTCAGTGCCATGTACCTATCTAAACTCCCCCTTATGCTCCGCTGCCACAAGATGAGCCGGGACAATGTGGCGTCTGTGACGACCGTAATGTGAAACGTCCCCACGGATGCATGCTTAAATATTTGGTTCTGGCTAGTGGCACTGTTTTGGGAGATTGTAGGCTTTGGGATTTAGGGTTTAGATGGTGGAAGTAGGTTACCCAGGGGTGGTCGGCAAAGGCTATACTCACCCCTGCTTCTGGTCTAACCCTCTGCTTGTGGTCTGGCAACAGCACGAATATCTTCACCACACACCCCAGCCATCATGGCTTTCCTGTCAGGATGATGGACTGAGAACTTCCTAAAACCATAAACCAAACTAAAATCCGCCCCCCTTTAAATCGTTTCCATCAGGTATTTGAAATGAAAAAAGAAATTAATACAGAGAGTTGGAGACAGACACACAGGGCTGTTGCTGTGGTGACCTTGACCACGTGGTTCTGAATCCTTTGGAACTGGTTTCCTGGAGGAAAGTAGAGGTCTGGATATGTAGGCTGGAGAAGCCCTAGAACACTGAAGTTCGGAATGCTGATGGAAGTGTAGACAATAAAGGCTTTTTGTGAGGTTTCAGGGGGGAGCAGGCATACAGCACATGCATTGCACTCTGGCAGAGACTTCGTTATATTTTTGCCTGTGTTGTGAACGTTTAGGTGAAGCTAAATTGGAAAGTGATGAACTAGATTATCTGGTGGAGGAAATTTCAAGACAAGCAGACAGCATGTGGCATGGTGTTTGATGGCTGCTTTTAGACAGGTTTATAATACAAATTTAGAGGAAAAGCAGATACAGGGATGTAAAAATGTACAGTTTGAAGGTTTATGTACATTTTTAAGTGTAGCAGACAAGTTGGTACAAACAAAGTGGGTATGATAGTTAAAAAGATTACCATCATTGCAGTGAAACCCTGAGGATACAGTTCAGTGGTCAGAATGCTTGCCTAACATACACAAAGGTGTGCATTCTATTCCCAATAGCACTACAGCGAGAGAGAGAGAGAGAGAGAGAGAGAGAGAGAGAGAGAGAGAGAGAATAACAGAGGTGCCCCAAGTGCAAGACCTCTCACATATTAAAGACTCCAGGGTATTTATAAAGCTGAGAAAACAGCAACAACATTTGGAAAACCTTTGTTTGAAGAGAGAACCTTCTCATTGTGTCCTGAGTAGAGCCACATGGAGAAGTGTTTTCCTCTCTCCTGCTCTGCAGGTCCTCGGAGGCTGTAGCTGTCATGATCCTAAGGGGCCCAGCTACATCTTGAACTGTCAGTCCAACCTGGCTTCATGTCCATGGGGCTGGTTTTGCAGGCATATGTAATACAAGGATTACAGAGTTATGTAGAAATAAAGCCTGTGAGGCCAGGTGTTGTGTGGCAGAGTCAGATTGTCTGTGTGGAGCTCCTCAGAGAACTATTCATGAGGCTGTGAGGCTGAAGCCAAAGCTTCCATGGAGACCTGTCCTGGTTTTGTCTCTGCTGTTATGATAAAATGTCTTAACAAACAACAGCTTAGGAGAGGATGGATTTACCATAGTTCACAAGCCCAAGTTAAGTCCATCAAGGCAGGGAACTTACAGCAGCAGGAACTCCAAATAGCTGGTCACATCACATCTACTGTCAAGGGCTGGGAGAGAGAGAAGATGTAGGTGTGTCTAGTATTCAACTAGCTTTCTCTAATCCTCTATAGTCCAGGGCCCCAGACCAGGAAATGGCACCATCCATGTTCAGGTTGGGTCTTCCCATGCCAATCAAAGCAGTCAAAACAATTACCACAGGCATGCCACAGGCCAACCCGATGTGCTCATCCCTCACTTAGACTCTCTTCCCAGGTGAAACAATGTTCTGTCAGGCTGACAACTAAACTAGCCATCACAAAACCCAGTAGGATGGGGAGTCCTGGATACTGGAATGTCTACCAAGGAAACCTGCAGGCACCCAGTGGTTCTAGCCCAAGAGAGACACCACATATCCTGCAAGCAGCAGGGTCTTAGGCCATGACCAAGCCCACGGGACTCAGACAATGCCAACACACATCACAGAAGTTGGGCGTGGGTACATAACTTAGTCCTTACACTGCTGTAATGCTCTGGTCCAGCCTTTCCTTGCTATGACCTCATTCCTCCTGTTTGGAATCCGAGTGACTACTTTGTGCTATTTTATATTGAAAGTATATAGCCGGGAGGTGGTGGAACATGCCTTTAACCCCAGCACTTAGGAGGCAGAAGCAGAGGCAGGCAAATCCCTGAGTTCCAGGCCAGCCTGGTCTGTGGAATGAGTTCCAGGACAGCTAGGGCTACACAGAGAAATGCTATCTCAAAACAAAACAAAACAAAACAAACAAAAATCGAAACAAACAAAAATACCAAAAAGGCCTATGTAATTTTTTATTGATTTTTGTTTGTTTGTTATAAGAAATAAGAATTTTATAGGAATGTACGGCTAAGAGATTGCCTTGATTCTCAAGAGAAACTTTGAACTCTAATTTATTTGGGTTTTTTTTTTTGGTTGGTTTTGGTTTTTTGAGACAGGGTTTCTCTGTGTAGCCTTGGCTATCCTGGAACTTGCTCTATAGATCAGACTAGCCTCAAACTCACAGAGATCCACCTATCTCTGCCTTCTGAGGGCTGGGATTAAAGGTGTGCGCCATCACTGCCCTGCAGATTCTTTATGATTATTATCATTTTCTTTTACATTTATTTATTTGTGTGTGGAGGGATGCACACACATCATAGCCTGTGCATGGAGATTAGCGGACAGCTTGTAGAAGCTGGTTCTCTCCTTCTACCACTTAGGTTCTGTGGACTGAACTCTTAGATCATCAGGCACATTTTGCTGGCTGAGACCCTGGACTCTTGAATAGTATTGAAACTGTTAAAACTATGGCCTCATAAAGTCACAACAATCTATGGTGTGAGCCTTGGGGACAAATACAGAATGTCATAGTTTGAATCTGAAGTGTCCATCATAGGC
>BTHU01000012.1:5814226-5996726 GCA_036184795.1 Tokudaia tokunoshimensis | reverse complement strand
CCCTGCACACTGAGTACCAAGGATATAAGAGTACTGTCATGCACACACACACACACACACACACACGTCCCTGTCTCTGTGACTTTGGTCCCTTGAAGAGAAAATTTGCTGCTCTAAAGGGGGTCAGTGTTTGCCCGGGACTAACTAGTCTATGGTTCTAAGTCAGGTGGCACAAGGCAGGCAAACCACAGGGCGCTTGCCAGCCATGGCATTAGTGCTCTCCCCTCTGGCTTCCCGGAATTGTAATTCCTTGCCTGTTTCTGCTCTGCCCATCAGGGCTATCTTCTCGTGAGTGTTGCAGTTCTGAGGGGGAAGGCTTCCCCAAGGCAAGTGTTAAAGCTCTGATGAGGAAGGTATCCTGGCAGTTGAAAGCTAAGGAATAACACATAGTCACACCTTATGACAAACTTCATGCATGAGATTTATTGGGAGGGAAAACCCGGGAGGGCGGCTCCCTTTGCTCATGGAGAAGCACCAGAGATCTGAGGGGAGCACGGGGTTTATACAGGGATTCTTGAGCAGCGAAGCTTCAGATGGGGATTGGTGGGGTTTCAAGTTCTGAACTTTGGGTTTTTACTCTGCAGGGCAGAGCCTGCATCTGGAGGGGCAGGGTCTGCATTAGGTTGTTCTATGGGTGGAGCCTAGTGATTGGAGAACCCCTGGGGTGGGGCCTGGCTATTCACAGGCCTTAGGGGTTACATTTCCTAACCATTGTCTTCCATTGTAACTCAAAGTCAGCTTGCTGACCTGTGACTGATGGGTTTATGAATTCTCATTAGCTGGACACTTTGGGGGCCAGGAGTAGTGCAAAAAGTGGGCACATCCCTGGACACCTGTAGCCCCATGCTCAGAAGGTAGAAACAGGTAACCAGTTCATCTGGCCAGTCTGTGAGTTCCAGGTTCAGTGAGAGACTCCAGGAAGGTCTCAGAGTGTCTCCCAGTTCACTTAAGGCAGAGAGATTTTTGTTGCCTTGTGAGAAAACAAGTGCTTCCAGCATCTTGTGGCTGCAACTAAAAAATATATTTTCTCCAGGCAGCTGAGGATGGGAATGGGAGGGACCAGGCAGGGGAAGGGGTGGGATGGAGGGAGAGAGTCCTAGAAAGAGATGACAAGAATTTGGGGGGGGGGCACTTCAGGTGCAATGTGGAAACCTAGTGCAATGGAAACTCCCTAACCATCTTCTGGAACCAGGCAAGGCTTCCTGAGGGACTAGGACATCGACTCAGTCACAAAACCTTTGACCCACAATATGTCCCGCCTGCCAGATGTGCTAACCAACCATCGACTGGTTCAACTCGAGACCCAAGCCACAAGGAGACCATGTCTGACACTACCTGGATGGCTAGGACCCAGAAGCTGGATAGCCCAGGGATGTAGGGTAGAATCAAACACGACTGGTGAAAAAAAAATTCCTAATGATATTCTGCTATCCTTGACTTGTAGACCAGAGCCTAGCATAATCATCAGAGAGGCTTCATCCAGCAACTGATGGGAGCAGATGCAGAGACCCACGGCCAGGGGTCTGGCAGAGCTTGGGGAATCCCCAGGAAGAGGGGGAGGATCGTAGGAACCAGAGGGGTCGAGGGCTCACAGGGGTTCACAGAGACTGAAGAGACAATCAGGGAGCCTGTGTGGGTCTGACCTAGGTCCTCTGCATTCACTACCGCCTGTCACTTGGTGTTCTTGCGTGAGTGGGGCCTGTCTCTGACTCTTGCCTGCTTTTAGAACCCCTTTCCTCTTACTGGTTGTCTTGCCCAGCCTTGATAGGACGGTTTGTCTAATCTTACTGTAATTCATGGTCTGCTGATATCTCTGGGGCACCTGCTCTCTTCTGAAGAGAAATGGAGGAGGAGTAGATCTGAGGGAAGAGGAGGGAGGTACAGGACTGGGAAGAAAGGAAGGAGGGGAAACTGTGGTGGGAATGTAATGCATGAGAGAATAAAATTATACGTACATGCATACATACATACATACATAACTTTTAAGTCAGGTGGTGATAGTACATGTCTTTAATTCTATCACTCCGGAGGCTGAGGCAGGCAGATCTCTGTGAGTTCAAGGCCAGGTTGATTGTCAAAAAGCAAGTTCTAGGATAGCCATGGATATGTATGTGTGTATGGTGCGTGTGTATTTAGTATGTGCATATATGTGTATCTTTTTTGATGTGTATGAGTGTTTACATGCATGTAAGTATGCTACATACATAGAGTAACTGAGGAAGGCAGGAGAGAATTGGATCCCTGGAACTGGACTGTCTCCAGCCCGTTAACTACCATTTGTTTTTAAAGCATGTGTCTATGGCTTCCTTAAACCTGCCCCAGAGTCCCTGGCAGGATGGAATGTAACGAAAAGCCAGGCGTTGACACAGCTGTTGCACACAGCCTCTGGCACTTTCTTCTCTAGACCGGAGTCAGGACCAGTGGGACTGCTGGTGGCCCTGCTGTGGATTTACCAAGAACTATGGGTTAACAGCAGGTGGGCCATGGAAGCCACGTCAGAACTAGCGAGCCAAACTACTCTGGTCTGACTCTTCTGGGCTGTGTACTTCACACTGCATCTGACGTGACTGGCAAGTCGGGCTGTAAGGAGCAGAGACCTTTGATCCCTGCTCCCCAGGAGTGGGGGAGGTCTTTATGGTTCCCAGCTGTACCAATGAGGAAATTGCAGACCCTTTAGCCCTCCGAGCAGCACAAGACTACTTAGCATAGTCTAGAATGGTGATACCTGAGGGCTATAGTTTTGTCCTATGTGACAGACATGTGAGTGCACAGACACGGGAGCACGTGTGAGCCAGAGGTCAGCCTCAGGTGTTGTTCAAGGGAGCACCACCTTGTCTTTTGAGGCAGGTCTCTCACTGGGACCCAGAGCTTGCCGATTACTCTGCGGCTGACTGGTCAGAACTCCAGCAATCCCATGCCTGTCTCCCCAGTGCCAGGATAACAAGTGTGCACCATCGAGATGGATGACTGCAGGCGCTTAAGAGCAGCTTGGCCCATTGCGCTTGCAGGTACTTACAGCTTACCTATCTTCCCAGCCCTGGCTTTCTCATATTTTCTTATTTCCTTAATTCCTTTGTGATTTCTCAATTCCCTTCTTAGTTAATTTTTAGATGAGAAATTAAAGTTTAGAACTTCATCGATAAGGGGATGCTGGCCTGAAACCTAAGGATCCTTGCAGCAGGTTGCCGTGGCTCCATTCTACAGACACAGCAGGGAACAACTGTCCTTGCAGCATTCACAGGCAGAGGATCAAGCCTTGCCTAAGGAATGTGAGGGGTGACACACAGAGTGACACACTGTGTCCCTAATGTCCCAGACACTCCCCCATCAGGAGAGGCAAGCAAGGACAGGACCATGGAGGTAACACGAAGAACACGGTGCGAGGGTCCCACCTCCCCTGCTGACCGATCCAGTTCCATCTTTGAAGGACCTTCTCTCAGTCCTTGCTGACTCCCAGACTGTAAGGTTCCTCCAGGTCTAAGTCTACTGCCAAGGTCCTTCCAAGGAGCTCTCGTGAAGGGCCAGGCCACAGTCTAAAGGCCTTTGGGCTAGGAGGAATTTTTATCAACAGGTAGAAGAAGTGTGTTCTTTTCAGAAGGCCACAGACTGCTCTGATACTTGGACCAGGGAGCACTCCAATAATGTGATCTATAATTGATTAAGTTACCAGACTCAAGGGGAAATAGTGTGTCTGCCTACCCTAGAGAGTAACAACCAGAATCTGGCTGGAGAAGGAAGATTCAAAAGGGAGTTCATTCAGAAGGATAAAAAGGAAAGATTCTAAACAGAATCCCCTCTGCAAACGGGGCAGGGCCGGGGAACTGCCACAGCTTCTGGGAGAAAGGCAGGTACTGATCACGGTACTGATCCAGACTTCGCATGGCATGGGGAAGGCTTCGTGGGGACAGAGTCAACGGCTGCTTACTTTTTCATCAGTTTTATTGTCAGATAGTCAGAGTTCATTATATAAATCTTTCAAAATAATGAGATATTACAAGAATAGCTTACACGTCAGCTCTGATTGCACAAATACTTGACACAGAAAACTCTTACAAGAATACTTTAATAAAGAAAATAAGTCTCTATTCATCTTAGAGAAGATTTGATTCGGTTTCTTTTCTGATCCTGCCGCTATTCTGGATTCTTTTACAGTCTGTCTATGACACCTCACAAAGCAAGTACAGCCTGTGGCCGCTTCTCTCTCAGCTACTACTGAGGTTTACAATGCTAAAGGGCTTTAGGCTTCCTTTTCTGATCTTCCCTGAAATTAAAAGAATTCTTGTATTCAGGCTCGAAGAGGTAATTTTACAAACATTCCTTCAAAACTTGGATGAGGTTAGCCACTGCTCTGAGTGACTCATCTTTCCAGGTCTCGCTGAGGCTAGACCAGTTGAGAGCTTAGCCTGCAATACCAAGTTAACACTTCACAGACCATGAAGGGAGCCCTGGGAGCAAGGATAAAATAAAAGGATCAGGAAAGCTCACACGGTGGGTAGTGATTAGAGTTGGCCCCAATTCAAGGCTCCTCTCGTGTTGAAATGAGAGTGCACAGGGTGCGGCAGTGGTTGTCTAAGATAACTGAAGATCTGGAAAAGGCTAGGTATTCAGGCCAGTGGTGCTTTATTTCCAAAATGCCCGTGGATAAGGAACCTTAGACTCTGCGTCTGGTTGGACTGAGTGGGTGACATTCTTCTTCTGCTGTGGCTTTAATATATGATGCTGTGTGCCCGGAACAGAATGCTGACCACATCTGCCTAGAGACAGGACCCAGCAGGGAAGCGCGGCCTTCCCGCTCTCCCTCCACTGTTCCTCAAGCGCGTCCGCGTGGCAAAGCAGACTGTCTTTACTTTTCAGGTAGCATGAATTAATATCAAGAAATTAGAGTGGCATTCTACAGTCAGGTCCCTGAGCTTGGAAATACCCCACCACCCTTTTGAAGATCCGCACCCAGCTCTTGCCCAACAAGTTTAAACGCACGTAGGGACTGAGGCCTGCCCCACTTCTCTCCGCATTCCTTGTGGCTTCTTCCTCACCCAGTCTAACAGACTGCCACAGGCTCTTACCAAAGTGCCAAGCAGTAGATGGAAATAAATCGTTTCGCATTACCAGACACGTCCATCACATTAGCAAGGGTCACATGTGCATGAAGGGAAGAGCCAGCCGTCTACTGCAGTGACTTCGCAAACTCAGCATAGTCGATGTAGCCGTCGTTGTTCTTGTCGTCATCCCTCAGGACGCCATCTATGATGCTGATGAGCTCATCTTCGCTCATGGCCGGGCCCTGCTCACTCCCCTCCTACCGTACAAAGACAGTGAGGGCAGAATTACAGAGGGCATTAGCACCGCCTAAGAGGGCTCCTTATCCAGGAGCCTTTGAGGTAGCACATGCCACTTCTAGAACTCCAGACTCACGTCAGACAGTGTCAAGTTATACACCTCCAAGTGAGAAACTACATATGCCAGTTACAGAAAGATGCGATAAAAACAGGTCCTTGCTTTTTTGCTTTAAAAATTACTGTTTACTATTTTTTAGTTGCAAGGTAATGTATAGAAAGTACAGAAAGCTGGGTCTGGATTACAAAGAACTGTTTGTCAGTCCGTGACCTACACAACCGTCCTAAAGAAAGAGCTCACTGCCTGAATCTTCCACAGGGTCAGCCCACTGCACAGTTTGCCTAAGAAAATAGGAACAATGACATTGAACACTGTCAAATGGGGTCAAAACAAAAGGAAGAAAACACTGCTGAAGAGAAATCACCGCACCGTTCTAGAGGCTGTCATCGGAGGGCTGTGCCAGTGACAAAGCTCTGGCCATTCCTGTGGTGACCACCTCTTCCTTGGTCCATCTCCCACACCTGTGTCTTCCACCTCTCACAGCCGCATTGCCACTCCCGTGCCACGACTACTGGATCCTAACTCCTCTCTGACACCAGTCGCACCTCCACACAGGGTCCACTCCAGTGAAAGCTTGCTGGGCTCCCTACTGCCTCTCATCTCTCACCACCTCCCCGTCTTCACCAGGTAGAGTAAGTGTCTACCCCTGCTGACTTAGGTGGGCATGGATCCCAAGACGTCTCTACTTGACCATACCTTGGGACAGCAGGAAGCAGCTCACAGTATGACACAACCCCCAACTACTCCCAAACCTCTGTCCCTTGGTCCTGGAGTCACCCTTCCTCTCAGATGAAATGACCACTTTCCTGTGTTCTACACTGTGAACCTGGCTTGTGTTTTTAGGCCAGACCCTCAAACTCCAGCTGCAGTAGAAATACTGAGCCTTGGGCCAACCAGGCTCAGCCTCTCTGGGGCGAGAGTGGCATATGGGGACAGGCTAATGCTGAGGGAAGAAGCTCGGTAGCTCTGCTGAGGCATGAGCATGGCACAGGTCACCAATGTGGGTACCATCTACCCAGATGCCCAACTGAACTCCCTGACCTACCTCCTTGTGCACATGAGTGATGGCTGTTGAAAGCTCTAAGCCGTCAAGCAAACTGTTGCCATCATAATCATGCATTTTGAAATAATGGAGCTGCAGTTCCTGTGGGGTCATCTCCCTTTCTGGCTGGTTGATGACGCCTTCCAGATGTTCCATGATGTGCCTGAAAACCAACAATCAGCCTATGTCAAAACCTTGGAAGGGCTTTGAAACAGTCCACAGTCAAGAACACAGCACACAGTCAGGGCCACCAAAGGGGCAGAGACACAGCACAGCGGGCCACCTGGTGGGTGGGACTGAGGTACCTTCTGTTTATTATTAGAACTTGGTTACATTATTCTTTGAACTACCAATTTGAATAAACAATCAGACAGTAATAGTGGTCATGCCTTTAATCCTACTACTAGGGAAGCAGAGGCAAATGGACCTCTGCTTCCAGACCAACCAGGGCACCTACTGAGACCTTGTTTCAAAAAAACAAATGAAAAACAGATAATACCCAAATGTGGAGCTCATTGGCCAAGAAAGACTCAGTGTTTGAGCGTGCCACTAAAAGGAGTCTTGTCATAATCAGGAAACCATAATTATATTCTGGATTCTGTTACTACGTGTGTTGGGTGGGGAAGGGGTGAAGGAGGAAGTCAAAATTCTGACAAATAATTCAGTGTGTTTAGGCTTCACAAGCCCCTACCTGTGAGATGACGAAGACAGATATCTTACTACCAAGGGATGATGCTGAACATTGAAACTGTTCAGGAGCTTATAAAGTGACAGGAAGGGAAGGAGGGTGGGGGTGACCTGTGAGCTATACTGCAGATGGCGGGGACGCAGAACCCTGCCCAACTGAATACATACTCTTGGTCGTGCACTGTGCTCTTGTCCAGGCCCACGCTGCCGTGATGGACACCAGCCCCATGCTCCTGGCCCCTGGCACCTGGAGCACAAAAGGCCCAGAGCAGGACACACAGGAGGGGAGCTCTGAGCAGCTGTAGGGACGCCATGCTTCCGGGTACCTGGATGATGGATGGGAAACACAGAAGGTGAAGGCACAGCACCAGAGCTTCTGGGAATCCTGGCAGGCTGGGAGACTGCAGACAAGAAGAGCAGTGCCGAGCTCAGCTGTGGTCGGAGCTCAGTGGGAAAACACACTCTCTGCACGAGCCAGACGCTGGGTTCCGCTCCCAGTACCACAGAAAAAGCCAGCCTAGGGTGCTTGTGCACGCCTTTAATCCCAGCAGTTGGGAGGTGGAGGCAGGCACATCTCCTAGCTTGAGGCCAGCCTGGTCTACAGAGATAGCACCAAGACAGCCAGGGCTACACAGAGAAACCCTGTCTCCAAAAACAGAAAGAAAGAAAGAAAGAAAGAAAGAAAGAAAGAAAGAAAGAAAGAAAGGAAGGAAGGAAGGAAGGAAGGAAGGAAGGAAGGAAGGAAGGAAGGAAGGAAGGAAGGGGGAGAGAGAGAAGGAAGGAAGGAAGGAAAGAGGGAGGGCGGGCGGGAGACCAGTCCTGCCCCGGCTCGCCTGCTTCCCATCACAGAACTGGACAGTACAGGACCACAATGTCAATGTCAGAGTGCTGGGCAGTCACCCAAGAGCATCCAAGGATCCAAAGACTAGCCTTGTACACACCAGCAGCCCAGAGAGAGAAAACACTTCCTACTGGAGTCAACAAAAACAGAGTGGGGGGTTTTCAAAACAGACAAAACCTTTGGGAGTTCTGAAGAAATGTCCTTGGGTGAAGGCTGACAGACCCGGCAACACTTCGGCCAGGCCTGGACAGACACTGGGTCTGGGGGACCTGGCAGCTGAGGGGAGCAAGTGCAGGCAGTGAGGCAGGTGCTAAGGCAGAGGGCACATGCGGAGCCAAGAGGCTGACACTCCCTGAGAACAAGTGGGGAGCAACTTGACAGGTCATGACTAGAGATGAGGTCACAGGCTAGTGTGGTTTCAGGTGGACTCACTGGCAGTTTGATGGAAAGTGATGGAGTGAGGCAGGGCTAGAGAAGGACCATGGGAGCTGAGGGAAGCAACCAAGCTGGTCATATCAACCTCAAAGCAATGACGTGGAGAGAAGGCCACCATCCCCACCTTGTCTACCTGCCAGGGTCCTGAGAAGGTCTCATAACTTTAACCATACTGAGAACATCAGAAAGGAAAGCTACAGAGAAACTCATGGTACATCTTAATGCACTTGGAATTAAAATCAACAAGACAATTCAGCCACCAGCAAGCTCCCTGAAGACTAACTTACATCATATCATAGGTACTGTAATTAACTGATGGTTCAATGCAAAGTCCTGCCCCTCTGGGCTTAGATTAGAGACCTCAAAACGGAAGGTGATAGACAGCTCAGGACCACAAACACAGCCTGCTGCCCTCATCAAAAAGGAAGAGACAATTCCACCGTGACTAACAGTAGCAGGACCCCAAACCTTCATCAGTAGAGATAAAGCTAATGTTCAGGCCCCTCCTTGACATACCCTAAACTCAGAGCATAGCCGCTGTCTTCTCCTGGTGCCAAAGGCTGGAAAGCAGAGATGCTGTGGCCCTTTTAGGATAAGTGTCCTAAATGTTCTCAGAGAGGACCTGAGAGGGAGTATGCCATCCCGTGACATTTGCAAAGATTTCCCCAACCTATTTTGCCCATCCCCCACCATGGGTCTCCATGAAAAGATCAGCAACCACTGGGAGGGTGTCTTAGGGTTCACTGCTGTGAACAGACACCAAGACCAAGGCAACTCTTATAATGACAACATTTAATTGGGGCTGGCTTTCAGGTTCAGAGATTCAGTCCATTATCATCATGGTGGGAGCATGGCAGCCTCCAGGCAGGCATGGTACAAGAGGAGCTGAGAGTTCTACATCTTCACCTGAAGGCTGCTAGGAGAATACTGGCTTCCAGGCAGCTAGGAGGAGGGTCTTAAAGCCCACACCCACAGTGACATGCCTACTCCAATAGGACCACACCTAGCCAATCCCTGGGCTGAGCATATACAAACCAGACATTCCACTCCTTGGCCTCCCTTGTTCAAACATGAGTCCGTAGGACCAAACCTAAACATAGCATAATGCAAAGTACATTCAGTCCAACTTCCAGAGTCCCCGTAGTCTATAGCAGTCTTAACAATGTTAAAAGTCCCAAGTTCAAGGTCTCTTCTGAGACTCATTCAATCACTTAACTGTAATCCCCAAAGCAAGACAGGAAACTATCCAGGCAAACTCCAAACTCTGCATCTCCATGTCTGATAGCAAAGTGGAATTCAGATCTCCAACTCCTTTTTCATCTTTGTTGACTTCAACAAACGTCTTTCTCCTGGGCTGGTTCCACTCCCTGTTAGCAGCTTTCCTCAGAAGTTATCCTATGGTTCTTGGCATCTCGAAAATCTTGGTGTCTCCAATGCAACTTTCATGCTCCAACTTCTTGTTCCACTGTCTGGAATCCACATGATCTTCTGGGCTCCTCCAAAGGGCTGGCGTCACTTCTCCAGTTCCGCCCTCTGTTGCACTCTAAGCTCAGGTTGATCCACTCCACAGCAACTGCTGTTCTTGGTGGTCATCCCATGGTACTGGCATCTCCAATACACTGGGGTTTTCTGCTGCAACTAGGCTTCACCAATAGCCTCTCATAGGCTCTGTTCATAAAGCCAAGCCTCAACTCCTTTGCATGACCCTTTCAGTCCTGGGCCTTCAACTGCAACTGAGCCTGCACCTTCACCAATGGCTTTCCATGGCGTCTCACAGTGCTGAGCCTCAGCTGCTCTTCATGACCCCTTCATGCCTTCAAAACCAGTGCCACCTGGATAACTCTCAGACATTACCAAGTACAGCTGCAGTACAAGGTACAACTTGGCTATATCTGGAACACAGCCTCTGTGCTCTCAGAAAACACTTCCTAGAAGATTTCACCTCAGTGATGCTGGTCTCTTCTTAATCACCACTAATTTCTTAGCTCCAGCTAACCAGAATCATCAACTGTCCCAGTATTCTCCTTCTCTCACTCTAAAGTCAGAGCCATGTGGCTGAAGCTGCTGAGTTCTGCTGCTTGCAAGAGCTGGAATGTGGCCCCCTGTTCTACTACATTATCACTAGCTTTCTGTTTGCCAACTCCTTCACTGCCTAAGCTAGAGTGTCCTGGATCTTGCTCTGTAGATTGACCTTGAACTCAGAGATCTGCATGCTAGTCTCCTGGGATTAAAGGTGTGTACCACCACGCCCAGATTTCGGCTTTTCTTCACTTAGAACTTGCTCTATCTCAGGCTGGCCTTGAACTCAAAAGTCTGCTTGCCTTTATCTCCTGGGACTAAAGGCATTGTACTACCAGACGTGGACCTAAAGTTAGCTGGGTAGGATCTTGCCTCAAAGTTTGACTCCCTTAACTTGTTATCTCCTTAAACACAGGACTCAGCTCCATTTCACTTCCTGGTACCCCTTTAATACACAAACCATATATTTTATATTTTTCCTTTCTCAGCTTGCTACACTTGTTTAAAATGTTTTTTATGAGACTTAACCAGAGAACAAAGTCTATGATGGGCATTTCTGAAACATCTTTGTCAATGCAATTAATCTGAGTCCTTTCACCTTAGCCTCAGGCAGACTCTTCAGACAAGGGCAAAAAGGAGCCACTTTCTTCATCAAAATACCCCAAAAACAGTCTTTACGACATATGCTGAAATTCTTCTCCATTGAAACCTCTTGGGCATGGTAACGAAGTCTTCCATATTCCTGCTAGGATGGCCCATTAAGCCCCATTTAAAGCATTCCACTGCTTTCCAAATCCAAAATCTTCCAAACAAAAGCATGGTCAGGCCTATCTCAGCAATACCCCAGTCCCTGGTACCAACTTCTGTCTTAGAGTTTTACTGCTGTAAGCAGACACCATGACCAAAGCAAGTATTATAAAAGACAACATTTAATTGGGCGGCTTACAGGTAGAGGTTCAGTCCATCAAGATGCAGGGCAGCATCCAGGCAGGCATGGTTCAGGCAGAGCTGAGAGTTCTACATCTTCATCTGAAGGCTGCTAGTGGAAGACTCACTTCCAGGCAGCTAGGACTAGGGAAATAAAGCCCAAGCCCATAGTGACATAGCACACCTTCTAATAGTGCCACTCCCTGGCCTGAGCATATACAAACCATCACAGAGGGGTAATTTTCAGGGTGCTCAAAAGCAGTATCTAGCCCAGCTACTGTGCAATGACATTATGCAATCTATCACTGTGCATAAGGTTTCTAATAGAGATTAAATGAAAAAAGCAGGCAGTAAGTCTATCCATAATTCACTGCTGCAAATTAAATATATACGCATACACAAGCATACCGAGTGTTGAATTTGTAAGATTGGAAGTGATTGTGATTCTTTTACTTGCCCACTATTTCAAAATATCTACTCTAACTGGATATGGTAGAACCACCCTTTAAACCCAGCACTTGGGAAGCAGGAGCAGGTGAATCTCTGTGAATTTGGGGCCAGCCTGGTCTACATGTGTGTGGAAGCCATGTTGATTTCAGGTGTTTTCCTCAGTTGCTCTCTACCTTATATATAGAGGCAGTGTCTCCGGCTGAACCCTGAGCTAGCTGACTCAACTGCCTAGCTGGTGACCTTGCCTCTAACTCTCATCTCTGTCCCTCTGTCCTCCCCCCAAACACTGAGATTATTGGCAGCTGCCACATATACCTGACATTTATGTAGGTGCTGGGTACCTAAACTCTAGTCCTAAAGCTGCATGCAGTTTACCCACGGGGCCAGTCAGGGCTACATAATGAAATCCTACCTAAAAAAAACCAAAGCAAAACAACCAAACCAAAAAAAAACAAAAACAAACAAAAAAAAAGAAACCTACTATAAATGATTTTTCCATATATGTAATCCCTCCCGTAATTCTGTTCTAATACTAAATGGCAGTTTCTAGCTAACTCTTATCTCCAGATAATTCACGAGTCAGAAACCATACTTCCAACTTAAGTAAGGCTATTGTGCCCAGAAGAGAGAACACATTCTCAAGTTATTCCTAGTAGTGCCTACTATGCTGACTTCACTTAACCCAGGCCAGAGCAGATAACTTGTTCTGGGCCCACATCTTAGAGTGTGGGGGTAGGAAGAACCAGAAAGGGATCCAGTCCTCCCTAGCCCCTCAGACTCAATCACCTTCAGTGTCTTCTCCAGGCAGCTCGAGCTTTGCCCCTTGGCTTTGTGTTGTTTACTGTTTTAAAACAGGCTATCACTAGACAACTCACACTGGCTTAACTACAGCCATCTACACTCACCTCCCTGTGCTGGGATACAGGGATGTGCCACCAGGCCAACTCCTAGCAAGGCCCCCTGAGTCTGGCTTACCTGTTCTTCCAGAGTATTTGGTGCCTGGCTTCTGGACTGGAATAGGAAGACATTCTCAGTAATAGAGCACCTGCCTGCTGTCTAGACTACTGGTTCACAGCCTGTGTGCCCTGTGGGTCATGGTCCTTGGTGGACTAGAGGGATAATCACAGATACACAGCCAAGATTTTTTTTTTAAATATGTGCATGTTGAGGAAGGTCTATGGCCTAGAGCCATGCTCTGATGTCAGTCTAACTGAGGGGAGGACCTTGGAGCTGTCTACTAGACACAAAGTTGAGTGGTCACTGAAACCATGGCTCCTTTCCTCTAGCAACATGGCTGGCTCCAGCTGGGATGTGTAGCTATGGGATGTTTTCAACTGATGTAATAACAGACATTGACCAAGTGGTTAATAAACACAGGAACTTCGAGTTCAGGCTATCCTCTCTTCAGTATAAAAAAGCCAAGAACCTCTGAGCTTGTCGCAGCATGTTCCCAACCATGAAAGCTCAGTAAATACTAGACCCAGGAAATCCGAAGGAAGATCCCATGAGGCACTATGAGGACAAGAGGCAGTGACTGCCACTTGTCAGATTAAACCGTTCCCCGTCAAAAGGCAACAGAGTACTCCATCCTGCCCAAAGGACACATTGCATCATCCACACTCCAATTACTTAGTTCAAGGCCATGGGCACACAGCCTGGAAGACAAGCCCCAGTGGTTCCCTGGCTCACTGGCCTTCAGGAAACTTGGCATAGGCCAAGCTAGAGAAAAATCCAACTAAGGAAGAGACTGACAGTTGATTTTCCTTTTCTAAAGACTCCCATGTACAAAGGTTCATTTTGATGGGCCTGGAGTCTTAGGAACTTGACTATCTTATATTCTCCTATAAATGGTTTATTTATAGGTTAGCAGTGATGAACGCTCAGTGCCTTAGCGTTCATCACAAGGAGCAGCATGAATCTGACAGGGCAATGCTCACCTCCCTCAGAGCCTTGACTCCAACAAGGTTTCTTCCTCTCACTGCTCCGGGGCCTCTGTGGCCACTGACTGTGTCTGGTCATTCCTTCTAGGCCTGGTTCAAATGAAACCTAAAGACTCTTGCGGCTAACATCTTGCTTCCTGGTCTGTTTCTTCCTTCCTATCTTTCCTTTTCCTCTTTCCAAAGGCCAGGACCTGTGTTCTCTCATTTTGGAACTGAACAATGCTGAGTTGGCTTATCTCCGAGGTCCTGGCCTAAGGCTCAGCTCTCTCTTTGGAGCACTCCTGCCTCAGGGAAGGGCTTGGCCCACCCTTCCCTCCCACTGTGTCATTCATTATTCCTATCAGGGAATGAGCTTTCCTCCTAGCAGCTGTTGGCAGCCTTTTTCTAATTCAGAGGCTCTTAGTTGGGAATTTACATACAAAGTAGTCACATTTGACAAAACCCAGATATCCTGTACCCGGAGCCAAGGCCAAGGAAAACTGACTAGTGCTTCCTAGTTCTGGTCATCTCCATGCTCTTGAAGTACAAGCAACCAGTAAGTCTCTGCATTAAAGAAACCTCTACACAGGCTGAGGTTGAGAACTTGTCCTGAACAGGCTGGTGTTTAATAGTTTGATCCATCTGTTCACTGGGGGATTCCAGAGGAAAACCATATTACCCTTATAACTAACATTTAACTAACAGCCTAGTAACATAGAAAGAGCAGAACTGTGAAGGCTGTGAGAACAGGCAGACTCCTCTCTCACAGAGGACAGCCTAATGCAAAACAGAGGCCAATAAAGAGGCACCCAGGGGGTATCACATCAACCCCCATCCACAGAAAGCACGAGAAGAAATATTTCAACCAAAAACAAAGCATGCCCCTCCATAGACAGAACATATGGTAGTGAACACCTAAACCCAGAAGTGACTTGGGTCCAATCTAGTAGCAGAATATTAAGTTGAGGAGGGACAGGTCTTGAGTAAAGTACAAGTGAGTCACAACAGGCACTGCAGGAAGGACAATGAGAATCCACAGAAGGACCAGAGAATGGGGCAGGGATGGCTGAGCCTAAGAGATTTGTTTTAAGAGCATGTCCCCTGTATTGGACACGTTGAAGAGGGTCAATAAATATCAAAGGAGCAGAACGGAGGGCTGTTTGCGAAAGCAAGGTGTCTGGAAAAGTGAGAGTTCTGAATAGGTTCGATGTATTTGATGAGTGTAGGTGGGAATGACGCCAAGGTCTCTGGTTTGGGCATATGTGTGGATGGAGGTGCTATGCCCCAGAAAGAGAAAACAAGAGAAACGAGCATCTCTTGCCTACCTAGCCTCCCAGGCTCAGACTAGCCAACCCTGCCGAGACAACAGGACCTGTGGGTCTGCCCCGAAGAAGATGGGGGAACCAGGGGCAGATGGAGTAACGCCTGCGGCCCGCGTGCTTCCAGGCCAGCCGGGGTCCGTGTCCAGCCCACACAACTGGCCCTACAGCTTGGTACTGAGACGCCCGGGGATGGGGTGAGCGAAAACAGCAGCGCGGGGCTCAGCCCGGCAGACACGTCTGGCCCCGAAACCCTCTGGGAAGACAGGCTGCCGCCGTGGGCCACAGGTCCCGCCGCGCCCGGAAGGTCGGCATCTTCCGCCTCGCCGCCACTGCCTCCCATCCCGAGCCCCAGATCCCGGATCCGCCGACCGACCTCTGACCCGAGGGTCAGGCCTCCCGCCCGCGGGTTCGCTCACCCTGACACAGTCGCGAAACACTCCAGCGTGAATGAACCTCGCCAGCCGCCGTTCCCCAGGACGCTTTTCTCCGCACGTCGGGCCCGCCCCTCGCCCAGAGGCGCACGCGCACGGCCTCCCGCCCGCCCACCGGAGCCGTCGGCCCCGCCCCCTGCGCGGCCCGATCCAGAGAGTCCACGTGTACCCCTCGGCCGGCGCGGCCAGACACGCCTCCCGAGGGCGACACCCTGCTGCTTGGGCTGTACGGGAGTTCGAGCGGCGTGCGAGTTGCTAAGCAACCCTGAAGTCCCGGGACGCTGTTCAACGCGGGGTGTGGGCTGCAGGATCCGGAGGAGGCGGACTCCAAAGCTAGCCAACCTTGCCTTCTTTATCCTTTGGTGGAGCTCTCCTGCTCCCACTACAAACTGGGGAGAGAGTAAAACCCCTAACTCCTGTCCCAGCGAGGCAGCCGGTGCTTCCCAGGGATCCTGCGTTTCCAAGACTGACCTGCGTCCATTTTCTCTTTGCTCCAATCCTTGAGCCGCAGCCTCAATGCCCATTCACTCAAGCTCCACAAGACTTATGGTCAACTCAGCTAGTAAAGTTCCTGAAATCGGCTGGTTTTGTTGTTTTCTTTACTTTTTAAATTTATTTTATTTTATGTACATTGGTGTTCTGCCTGCATGTGTGGCTCTGTGAGTGTGGAATCCCCTGGAACTGGAGTTAACAGACAGTTGTAAACTGCCATGTGGGTGGCGGGAATTGAACAGCCCGTGCTCTTAACCACCTATACATCTCACCAGTCCCTGAAATCAGTTGTTACTTTTTGAGAGAGGACAATATATTTTCAAAAACGATCCTGCCCTTTGCTCCTAACAAAATTGTCTTTCAGTGAATGTATATAGATCCAGATTTTAAAATTCCTTCTCTCCTTTGTATCTATGAAGATACATAATCGCAATTTTTTAGATGCGCCTACATCAAAAAGGGGAGAGAGATTATATCAAAGCCCTCCCTGCTTCCTGTGGCCTTGAAAATTGTCCAACAGCACCGTCATTGTTTCCTTGTCCCACTTTCATCCAAGATTAAGATTTCAACTTTATCCTATAGGGAGAAAAAGCCTCTCAGAGTCCCTAAAATACTGCTAACACAACATTCCATATCATTCTGAAGCTTAGATTAGTTTGGATCAGTTCATTCCGGTTACCCTGCACCTCCATCCATTTCATTAGATCATTCATAGCTGACTGCATTCTATCTATGAACTTATGTCCTGGGAGCTACAGATACAGGTAGTTTATGAAGCTCAGTAACTAGGAACTGGACTGAAGGTAGCCAGGAACTCATAATCCTCCTTCCTTCACCTCATACCTCCCAAACTGTTTTGTTGTTGTTGTTGGGGATTTTTGTTGTTTTTGTTTTTTTGATTTCTCTGTGTAGCTCTAGCTGTTCTGGAACTTGCTCTGTTGACTGGGCTGTCCTTAGACTCAGATCCATCTGCTTCTGCCTCCCAAGTGCTGGGATTAAAGGAGTGTGCCACCATTGCCCTGCTCAGACTTTTTTCTAATAAGCACTCGCCACCAAGCCAGATACTCCACCTTCTCTGCTGATGCTATCTTTTGTCATCTTTCTCATTGTTACCTGCATAGATCCTTATCCTCTGGTTCTTTCCCACAATGCTATTGAAATGGCAATCTCCATGTAAACCAGGGGTCTCTTCTGGCTTGCTCATTCGTCGCAGCCAAACACCCTATGTTGGTTTGAATAGGTTTGGCCCCCAATTGTCTCCTGCGTTTGAATGCTTGACCCATAGGGAATGGCACAATTAAACGGTGTGGCCTTGTTGGAGGAAGTGTGTGACTGTGGAGGTGGGTTCGAGGTCTCTTATTCTTAAGCTATGCTGTGTGACGAAGTCTCCTGCTGCCTGCGGATCAATATGTAGAACTCTCATCTCCTTCTCCAGCATCATGCCTGCCTGGATGCTGCCATGCTTCCCTCCATGATGATAATAGACTGAACCTCTGAACCTGTGAGCCAGCCTCAGTTAAGTGTTGTCCTTTACTAGAGTTGCTGTGGTCACAGTGTCTGCTCACAGTGGTGAAACCCTAAGGCACAGCCACACTTTGAAGCATTTTCTTTTGTCTTCTGACAACTATGCTTGTTTTCTCCTATCTGTCCTACTGGCATCACATCCTCTGTTCAATGTACAAAAAAAAAGTGTGCCAAGGTGCTGAGCACCTTCATCTAGTGATTTCATCTAGTCCTGTGCTTGAAGACCCAGTTGCATGCAAACAACTCCCAGAAGGTTTTTTGTATGTGTATATGTGATATGTTTGTATGTGTCCACATGGGTGTGGGCATTTGCTTATGTATGGATGCTCTAAATCTACACTGAATGCCTTCCTCTGCCCATCTTCTGTTTTGAGACAGGGTCTCTTGAACCTGGCATTCATCAGTTTGGCAAGACTAGCTGACCAGTCATAAGTTCCAGGAATCTTCCTGTCTCTCAGTCCCTGTCTGGGATTACAGACACTTTCGACCATGTCAGGCTTTTATATGGGTGCCAGTGGTCCAAGCTCAGGTCTTCTTGCTTGTATGACAATACTTTCCCAAGTGAGCCATCATTCCTATAATTCCTCGTACCTCTAAATAACGGCCTCCTTGTCAGCTCCATTTGATGGCTAACTAGCATCTTAAGCTCAAGAACCCCTTGTAAAACTTGATCTTCACCCTCAAACCCATGTTTCTGCCAGTCTTGTCTATGAGCAATATCACTGATATTCACTTGGTTATTCAAGTTGAAATTCTTGGAGGTCTTCATGATTCCATTACCTTCGTATACAACCTTTCAACAAATCTCCTTGTGCTATCAAAATATACAACTCTAAAACACATTTTACACGTCTTCTAGTTTCCTGTGGTTCTACTGCTAGGAGCCATCAAGGAGCCACTAAGGGTGTCCCAGAGACGGTTTCCACATGGTCTGTGTTCTTCCATCCATTTTTACCCAAGCTTGGTCCATGGCAGAGATACCACCTCTGTGACTTTTGAGGTTGCTGTTCTGCAACTTGTGACGAATCCAACTGGAGATTAAGGGGACTGACAGTATAACCGGAAATTTGGTGACCCTCTTTTAAAATCGTGAAACTGCCATGTGGCTGTCTATCACTTACTGGACATTGAACACAGTCCACATGCCAAACATAGTTGCATTCTAAAAGAACTATCTATAACATTGGTGAATATTAAACTTTGTTAGTAACTTTCTGCAAAATCCTTCAAAGGAATGGCAAATCTAGGTTAGAAACTGTTGGCTTTGAAAGCAGATTAAAGAGGATCTTGGTCTGCAGCCTGTGAACTGAACTGGCCAGGAACCCCAGGAGTTGAAGCCTTGCTGTGGGATTGAAATGACCTATTTCTTTTGTGTGCTTAAGTTCCAATGAGCACAAGGGGAGACAGAAAGAAAAAACTTTATGAGAAGACTGAAGCCCCAAGTAGCAAGTAGACAGCAAATAGCACATTTTTCTGCAGATATGATTTTGAATTGCCAGAAAATGAGGTATTGTCTGTCGAGAGGAGTCCAGGGTGGAGAGAGTGGGATGAAAATAATACCTCAATTTATAACTCTCAGTATTGCTGTGAGTGTTCAAACTATAAGTGAGAGACTTATAGTTTGGAAACAAGGAAAGATGAAGTTTGCGTTTATGACAGACAGTGCTATTTTAGGCATGAATCTTTAGGCACATCTGCTCACAGTTGGAAAAGGTGAAATATTTAATACAAGGCAATTTAAGAACTCTCTAGGCAAGCTATTTCAGCATGATTACTTATACGTTCACCAGACAGCTACTAGATTATTGAATCAGGTGTCTCCAAAATTTCAAGCCTGGTCAGCAACATTCTTCTACTGCTTAACCCTATGGTATTCCCCAGACCCCAGGATTCTCTCAAACCAGGAGTGGGTGCAACTAACATGTGTCTGTAGAATTAGAAGACAGATTATGGAGGGCTTCTGCATTGTGCTAAGAACTTGCCACATTGGTCCTAAAGCAACCCCTCTATTTCCATTTGGCAGCAGTAGTGAATTGCTGACTGAATATACCGTGTTTTCCATTCTCTGCTTTTCTTGAATGGAAGCTCGTGCCATCTGTTCACACTGCAGATTGAATGGGTTTCCCAACAGGCTTATTTACACTGTGTTTATGTACACTGTAGACAAAGAAAAGCACGTGCATAGAAAAATGTCCCAATGGATGATGAGGTGGCTCGGTGGTTAAGAGCACTTGTTCTTGCAGATGAAGTATGTTCAGTTCCCAGCACCCACATGGCGGCTTACAGTTTCATGGTAACTCCAGTTCCAGAGAGATCTGATGCTCTCCTCTGGTCTCCACTGGCATCTATGTGATGCACAAACATATATGCATTCAAAACACATATATACATTTTTAAAATCATAGTTTAATTCAACGAGTTTTCAGAAGTTGAATATATCCATATAATCCAACACCTAGAACAAGAATTGGAATATTACCAATATGCCAGGTGTGGTGGTGCATGCCTTTAATCCCAGTACTGGAGAAGCAGAGGCGGGCAGATCCCTGAGTTTGAGGCCAGTCTGGTCTACAAAGAGAGTTCCAGGACAGCCAGGGCCACACAGAAATCCTGTCTTGAAAAAAACCAAACCAAACCAAATGTCGCTCTCTCCAAAGGCGCCTGTTACCCTGCCTTCTAACATCATAGGGTTCTTATCAGTTTGTTTCTCTCACATAAATAGAATCACACACTACACACTCTAGAATCACACTCCACACACTCTAGAATCACACTCTACACATTCTAGAATCACACTCCACACTCTAGAATCACACACTACACACTCTAGAATCACACTCCACACACTCTAGAATCACACTCCACACACTCTAGAATCACACTCCACACACTCTAGAATCACACACTACACACTCTACAATCACACACTACACACTCTACAATCACATACTACACACTCTACAATCACACTCTACATACTCTTGTCTACGACTCCTTTGCTCAGCATTTTTTTTTTTGCTCAGCATTTTTTTTAAAGATACAATCTTGCTATGTTTCCCTGGCTAGCCTAGAACTCACTACATAGACCAAGCTGGCCTCTAACTCACAGAGACCCACCAGTCTCTGCCTAGTGAGAGCTAGAATTAATGCTGTGTGCCACAGACTCAGACAGTCAGCATACCTCAGAGATCCATCCATGTTGGTGGATTTAAAATCACTCAGTCTCATTTCTGAACACTATTCCATGGGATCACTACACACTGCACACTGTTGTGCTACACGTGGACACCCAGGAAGTTTCCAGTTTTAGGCTGTTACAAATAATTCTACTCTGAGCTTGTAGAGCAAGTGTCTTAGTCAGGGTTTCTTTTCTTGCACAAACATCATGGCCAAGAAGCAAGTTGGAGAGGAAGGGATTTATTCAGCTTACACTTCCACACTGCTGTTCATCACCAAAGGAAGTCAGGACTGGAACTCAAGCAGGTCAGGAAGCAGGAGCTGATGCAGAGGCCATGGAAGGATGTTACTTACTGGCTTGCTTCCCCTGGCTTGCTCAGCCTGCTTTCTTATAGAACCCAAGACTACCAGCCCCGGGATGGCACTACCCACATGGGTCCTCCCCCCTTGATCACTAATTGAGAAAATGCCCCACAGCTGGATCTCATGGAAGCACTTCCTCACCTGAAGCAACTTTCTCTGTGATAACTCCAGCTTGCGTCAGTCAAGTTTATACACAAAACCAACCAGTACAGCAATTATGTCTTTTGTTGCACACATGTTGACATTTCTGTTAGATTTTTGCCTAAGAGAACTGTGGATGTGTAAGAAATGCAGATGTTTATCTTTGTCAAATACAACCAAGCTGTTTCCAGGCAGCAGAGCACATGGGAGTTCTGTCATTCCACAAATCCACAACCCTTGGTGCTTCCCATCCTTTCTGTGCAGGCAAGGCATTTGCTCCTTAGCTTAAATTACCAGAAACTATAGTGAGGGTTGAACTAGGAGTGCTGAGGTCTGAATATGGTTGTCCCCACAGAGCTTAGGCTGAAATTTAATTACCACTATGGCAGTGTTAGGGGAGGATCTTTAAAACATGTTAGGTCATTAAAAAAGAAGCAATGCCTTTGGAGAATGGATTGATCCTTGCGGGACTGGATTAATTAACTCAAGAGAGCTAGTGATTATAAAGAAACCTGCACTCAGGTTTTGTTTCCTTTGCATGGGCCAACTAGTCATGTCTTCCATTTTCTGCCTCAAGTTGAGGCCTCAGAAGGATCTTCCCAACATCTGGAGCCAGGGGCCAGGATAAACCTTATTCCTTTAGAAAATATCTAGACTTGGGAATTTTATTCTGGTAACATAAAATGGCCTAAATAGAGGGGCCTGTGTTTCATATACAGAGAACCTGGACTCCCAGTACCTGTTGGAGTTGGTGAGACACTAGGGTTAATTCCTTTGTGGAAGCAAGTTTTACAAAAGAGAGGTCTACATGAATTTCAGGTAAGCACAAAGCAGCAGCAGGTGCATGCTGGTACTTTACCAAGTAGTAGCATAGTTTCCGTCAAACTCCCACTGTCCTAGTCATCTCTACTGAAGCTAAACACATTAAATGTCTTTCCATCTTTAATCTCCAGCTAAAGAGCCAAGTGATGCAGTTCTAGGGATGACTCATGGACCTGGAGAAATCTACTTTTCCAATAGGGGAGCAGTGGCTGCTACAGCCCTTTCTCTCAGAGATGGGGATAAAGTAGAAGCCACCTTCCGCCAACGAAGAGGAACTTCGGGGAGCCGCAGAGACTGGCCCGGTGCTGCCAAGATGCCAAGCCAGCACCAGCAGCCACCTCCTGCCGTCCTGCATCAGGGGAGGACTCTTAACTGGTTATGACAGTTACTTGCAGTTGATTGCATTCTCGAGCAATTCAAAGGTCAAACAAGACGTATGTGTACCTATGTGAACTGAATTTACCAATCTCAGTGGTTGGGGATTCAAACCACAATTTACATAGAGAGCATGCAATAATCTTAAAAACAGAAGAATAGTATTTATAAAAATTCACAAATGTTATGGGCTGCTAAGTTTGAAGATTCGATGGAGATGCCAAGATAGGATGGCTAGAAGTATCGCAGGAAGGGATAAAGCAGATGACAAAGATGCAGATTTTCCAACAAAAGTTTCCAAATCTGGGCATCCCTCCTTTGGTAGGAAAAATTCTTTGGAAAAATTCTTTAAAGCTACCTGGTTCTGTATTCTAGGGAGAAGGGCTTGAAGAATTTATAGGGTGATCTCTGATAGCACATGCTAGCCTGGTTCTGAGAAAGGTGAGAGGTCATGAAAGAGAGAGGAGAGAGGAGAATCTGGGATTGTGCTCTCTGGGGGCAGCTCAAGTGAGACAAGAATCCTAGGGACCAAGCAGACTTGTAAGTGGTTATAAGGTGCTCAGCCCTAAATGGGACACCTGCTCAGGGACACATGCTCAGGGAACATCTTGGAAGAAGGGGTGATTAGAATGTAAGAGCCAGAGGATGGAGAGGACTCTGTGAAATGTTCTTTTCCAGACATGACATGGCCAGTACACACATGACCTCTCAGTAACTGGGTAACCTGCATGTGATCCAGCCAACAAGATTCAATGAATCCTAACTGGATTCAATGAATTACAGAAATAAGAGAAATAAAGATCTGATTAGGGAGATGGAAAGGTGGAGAGAAGCTCTTTGTGGGAAAGATAGAGAGGAAAATAATAATAAGGATGTCTGCAAAAATAGGGACTCATACTATCTTTAAAAAAATTCTAAAATGCATGTAATTCTGTGTCTACAGATAGAATTTTTACTTAAACTATAGTTATATATCGTGTGTGTGTGTGTGTGTGTGTGTGTGTGTGTGTGTGTAGTATAGTGTAGTTTAAATGTCTTATCTGGGCCGACGAGACATGAGGAGCTGTCTTTTGATAGCTTGCTGTTCAGGGTTGCCCTAGAGACTTCTAAAATATACAGCCTGTTGCTATGGCCCTTGGTTGCCCCCACAGGTAGGAAATAAGTTCATATTGCTGAAATCATCATGTACTTCAGACAGATGTCCCAGAGTTCCTTCAGCTGGAGCTGACCCAAATGTTGTCTCCCTGAGGTTTCACGGTATCAGAAGGCATCATGCAAGCTTCCAAAGGAGAGAAGCAACCAACAGTCCTTCCTAGCTGTGGCACTTACAAACCACAATGACCAGCATGGCTCCATAACCCCAAGAGTGTAGTAATTGCCCACATACCTTGGAAGTAATCAACAACTCTCTAATTGGCCTTAAGACCTGTTCAACAAGAGGTAAACGGTGCCTGATAATGGAAGCCTAGCCAACTTCTCAAGGCTAGTGAAGTCATGGACATTGGAAGAGAACCTACAATCACTTTTTTTTTAACTAAACCAGCACAATCCCTAACTAAATTCTATACGTTTGTCCTTACTCACAGGTAAGGTTAAGTAAACTTCTCTTTGTAGCAGACAGAGACCATTACAGAAAACCACAACAAATCAAAATGCAAAGTTGTGGAGCGCCATCCCAGTAGATACCTCTACAAAACACTCCCACACCTCAGGCTCAGGGAACACTGTGGAAGACGAGAGTGGAAAGATTATGAGAACCAGAGGATCAGGGAGTTTGCTGTGAGACTGTGTCTCTTAGTGAAATCAGAAATACACCAATAAAGTCTCCCCACCATGGCTGACTAAGGAGGAGCTGAACATGAACAACAATAGACAAGCTAATGTGAAGAGGAGAAAGACCACGTGGTCTCAACCCGAAAACCCAGCAGACAACCCAGAAAGGCTGACACTGGGCATTGGGCGACTCTTCAGAGACAAGCACACGAATTGGCTATCTAATACCAGACGGTCAGCCTAACAGACATATGAGTAACATTATTCAGACTAAGCAGGTCATATTTAGGAAAATGTGTGTGTGTGTGTGTGTGTGTGTGTGTGTGTGTGTGTAACATTTTTAAGCCATGAATTTGAAAGAAAGCAAGAAGGGGGTATTTGAGAGGATTTGGAGGGAGGAAAGGGAAGGGGAAAATGATATAATTATATTATAATCTCAAAAATAAAAGAAAGAGAAAACAAGGAGGGGAGTGGGGGATAGGGGTGAATTTGATCAAGACAGGATGTTTACAGTGATGAAGTCTTCAGAGGAGGCTGATGAGATGCCTCAGCAGTGAAGAGTGGCCTACACCATAGGGCTCAAGTTCAGTTCTCAGCACCCAAGTCATGCAGCTCACAAATGCCTGCGACCCCTATTCTAGAGGAATTCGATGCTTTGGCTTCCTTGGTACCTGATTCATGTGTAGGTATACCCATACTCACACACACACTAGTAACAAATAAAAATAAGATTAAAAGGAATGCATCTCTGCCGATCAAGTTGATAATAGTCACCTTGGGCTTTTGAATTCTAAAGATAATAAATATATGTTGTTTTGTTAATTTATTACATCAGCCATAAGAAATGAATACTAGGTTTATCTTACCTTAGAAATGCAAAGGTGCTTTGTCACATTAATCGATTTAAACCAGAAAAGTCATGTGATCCTCTAAAAAATTCAAAGTATTTGTAAAATTGAATTTCAATCATAATTTTTTAAAAATGGAATGAAAATTTTTTCCAATTTTATAAAGCTATTAGAAAGCAATGGCATAATTACCATAAATCCAATGGTTATTTCTAAGAGGCAGAAGATTGTTTGGGAAGGGATTTACTGGAGGCTCCTGCGATGCTGTGATTACGCACCTATGTCATCATGGCTAGGTCAGAACGTATTTGTGAAAGGAAGGAAAGGAGATTTCAAAAGCAGAAGTAGGAAAACTGTGCTTTATGAGGCAAAACTGTTGTCACCAGAAAAGCCAGACACTCAGAGCTGACTCAAAGACAGGTGAGTAGCAGTGGGCCAGCTAAGGAAGGCTTTAAAGGCTCCGCACTCTCTCTCCTCTCTCTCTCTCTCTCTCTCTCTCTCTCTCTCTATCTCTATCTCTCTCTTCTTTCTCTCCCTCCCTCTTTCTCTCCTTCCCTCCATCCCTCCCTCCTTCTATCCCTCTCCCTCTCTCAGTCCTTTTCCCTCCCTCCCTTCCCCTCCCTCTCCAGAGGACATGGAGACAGACAGGACCCTGTTCTAGGAAGGAGTCGCTGGCAGTCTTATAAGAGAACTACCAGAGAAACAAGAGTCACTGAGATGCCAGGGAACAGGAGGGATGGCATTGTTGGGACAGCAACCCCCAACCTCTCCCTGCCCCCATAGGGGAGGTTTGGTGTCTCAGTCATAAAATGGGAGGGCGGGTAAAGGAAACTCCAGAGCTCGGTCTCCCAGGCTTGGGAGCACCTATGGCACTTTTACATTCTAAAATTAACTTAGGAAATAATTACTGAGAGTCTGCTCCACACAGTACGAGATGATTATGAAGCTTGCCTGTGTCGGACTTTAGCCTCGGTCTAATGATTACACTCCTTTTTCCTGACAGCTGACAAAGATTTGCCATTCATCTGGACACGGTGTTTTAATGTCAACTTTTTGAGTGTGTTGTTCAGTACTAATAGTTAAGACACAAGGTGGCTTGATCCAGAAGTGCTGTAAGCAGTAACTATGACAGTAGTAAAAGGTAGCAGATAGGCTGTGTGACAACATGGGATAAGGAAGGCAGGGCTGGCATGTGGCTCCACAGTGCTTACCTAAACAACCAAAAAGCTCTGGGTTCAATCTGCAACAATGAGGGAAAAATGAAATATTAGGAAGAAACTTGTCATGTGTGCACACAGTGACGACAACCTGCCATGTGCACACATTGATGACAACTTACCCTGTGTACACACACTGATGACAACCTGCCCTGTGTGCACACACCAATGACAACCTGCCCTGTGTGCACACACTGATGACAACCTGCCCTGTGTGCTCACACTGATGACAACCTGCTCTGTGTGCACACACTGATGACAACCTGCCCTAGTGTGCACACCACACACTGATGACAACCTGCCCTGTGTGCACACACTGATGACAACCTGTCCTAGTGTGCACACCACACACTGATGACAACCTGCCCTAGTGTGCACACCATACACTGATGACAACCTGCCCTGTGTGCACACACTGATGACAACCTGCCCTGTGTGCACACACTGATGACAACCTGCCCTGTGTGCACACACTGATGACAACCTGCCCTAGTGTGCACACCACACACTGATGACAACCTGCCCTGTGTGCACACACTGATGACAACCTGTCCTAGTGTGCACACCACACACTGATGACAACCTGCCTTGTGTGCACACACTGATGACAACCTGCCCTGTGTGTACACACTGATGACAACCTGCCCTGTGTGCACACACTGATGACAACCTGCCCTATGTGCACACACCAATGACAACCTGCCCTGTGTGCACACACTGATGACAACCTGCCCTGTGCACACACACTGATGACAACCTGCCCTGTGTGCACACACTGATGACAACCTGCCCTGTGTGCACACACTGATGACAACCTGCTCTGTGTGCACACACTGATGACAACCTGCCCTGTGTGCACACCACACACTGATGACAACCTGCCCTGTGTGCACACACTGATGACAAACTGCCCTAGTGTGCACACCACACACTGATGACAACCTGCCCTGTGTGCACACACTGATGACAACCTGTCCTAGTGTGCACACCACACACTGATGACAACCTGCCTTGTGTGCACACACTGATGACAACCTGCCCTGTGTGTACACACTGATGACAACCTGCCCTGTGTGCACACACTGATGACAACCTGCCCTATGTGCACACACCAATGACAACCTGCCCTGTGTGCACACACTGATGACAACCTGCCCTGTGCACACACACTGATGACAACCTGCCCTGTGTGCACACCACACACTGATGACAACCTGCCCTGTGTGCACACACTGATGACAACCTGCCCTGTGTGCTCACACTGATGACAACCTGCTCTGTGTGCACACACTGATGACAACCTGCCCTGTGTGCACACACTGATGACAACCTGTCCTAGTGTGCACACCACACACTGATGACAAGCTGCCTTGTGTGTACACACTGATGACAACCTGCCCTGTGTGTACACACTGATGACAACCTGCCCTGTGTGCACACACTGATGACAACCTGCCCTAGTGTGCACACCACACACTGATGACAACCTGCCCTGTGTGCACACACTGATGACAACCTGCCCTGTGTGCACACACTGATGACAACCTGCCCTGTGTGCACACACTGATGACAACCTGCCCTGTGTGCACACACTGATGACAACCTGCCCTGTGTGCACACACTGATGACAACCTGCCCTGCGTGGCACACCACACTCTGATGGCATGAGTAGCTCTAATAGCTGATGGCTTTGAGTCAAAGCTGTGTTTCACATCCACATTTGAGAGTTTCAGGGTGACAATGTGAGAAGAGGTCACACAAGGCAGAGCCCTGTCTACATTCTAGGTTGTGTTGTTCAGGGCTCTTACCCAGGCAG
Source organism: Tokudaia tokunoshimensis (assembly GCA_036184795.1). Classification (NCBI taxonomy): domain Eukaryota; kingdom Metazoa; phylum Chordata; class Mammalia; order Rodentia; family Muridae; genus Tokudaia; species Tokudaia tokunoshimensis. Next base: position 5,968,711 of record BTHU01000012.1, on the reverse strand, counting down.
GAATGAATGAAGAGTCTGTGTAGAAAGTATGGAGAGACAGCAGTCAGACTCATGGCTTCATTTCTAGATGGCTGGGAGCACTTGGTACCCTCTGGCCTCACTGATCACGCCACCATACCTGCTGGTTCAGTGACTTAGTAGGCAAGGAGGATAGATGGAGTTACATAGAGCTGTCTTCAGCTCACCATGAAAGTCATCGTTCAGTCATGGAGGCCCACAGAGAGCCAGAGGTGACCTCCCTTCAACTGTTATTTTACTTTTCCAACACTGGGACAAAATACATCCCAGGAATGACTTTATAGGAAAAGAGACTCTAGTGTTTTACTCAAAGTTTCAGAGGGCTACAGTCCATCCCATCCTAGCTGGGACTGGTAGAGAGGTCCTTCTGGACTAGGGCAACCTTCGGCTGGACACAGGCTGGCAAGACAGGAAGCATGGGGCAGCTATACTCTTCAAACCATCCCCATCATTGTGCTCCACCTGCCATGCCCCATCTCTTGAAAGGCCCAAAACTCCCAGAAACAGCACCTGTATCAAGGGCTGAGCCTTTAAAGCGCAAGCCTGTGGGGACCTTTTAGATTCAAACAATAATGATGCCCAAGTCTCCTGACCCTGTCTCTGAGGGCCTGGGCCTCCTGCCCAGAGCAGAGCCAGAGTGGAACGGGGGTGGGGGGTGGGGGGTGGATGGGCAGGAGTCTGTTTGGGCTGCAGCTCCTTTCGATTTTATTGTTCCAATGATAAGAAGACTGTTTTAGGAGTTTGCTGATTGCCTGACCTAACATGACAATCGTCTGTCCTTAAGGTGTCTGTCTTATTTGCAGCACTATGGCTGGCCTGCTTCCTGTTCCCACCGGGTTTATTGTGCATCCACAGAAGAAAGCATCCAACAGGACAAATGTGGACTCTACATCAATTCTAACTGTCATGGGGCAAATTTTGTCTTTGTTCAAACAATTTTAATACGACTTTCCCTCAGGCTTGTTACCTTTTGCCAGCGAGTTCAGGAGAATCTTTCCAAAGGCTCTAACTGCAGGAACTGTGGAAATGTCTGGCTGTGAGTCTCTGAGCCCATGAACCCCTGAGCCATACCACGCACAGGCAACTCAGCTCACCATTCTCAGGCTCTGATGCGTTTGGGCCTTCCTTGATCTGCAGTTTGCCTGGATCAGACATCTTACATGCAAATGTGTGCACTTGACTTTCTAAATTGCATCCTTCTATTACACGACAGTTTAAGATCGAATTTAAAATTACAGCTGTTACGGGCTGGAGAGAGGCTTAGCAGTTAAGAGCATTGATTGCTCTTCCTGAGGTCAATTCCCAGCAACCATGTGGTGGCTCACAACCATCTGTAATGGGGATCTGATGCCCTCTTCTGGTGTGTCTGAAGAGAGCAACAGTGTATTCACATACATGAAATAAATATATAAATCTTTAAAAAAAAATACAGTGGTTACTACTACAAACTTCTGATGTGAACAAAATCCACTTGAGAGGAGCTTTAGAACAGAGGGGTACAAAAATGCAAGAGTCTTTATTTGTTTATAATAGCATGAAGAAGCATCCGAAGGAATCAGATTCCAAGGTGATCAATGGATGGATTCCTGACCAAAGCAAAATAAACCATAAACAGCATAAAACTATCTTTGAGGTTATCCCACATCAGAGTTCAACCCTTCCACTTTTTTCTCCTACCACCCTGTGTTTCTCCATCCCATCTAGTTCTCTGGTACTTCCTATCTCTTGGCTAGCCAGACACCACAACGCCCACTTACCTCTAAAAGATAAACTTCCATTAAAATACAGGGAGAAAGTCTGCATGGTAGAGTTATGCTTTGATTTCATTCTCAGTTAAAAGCCATTGTCCATTGTAGAGGAACTTAGCATTGTTTTGGCAGTATATCATCAAGATATATACTAATTAGTTCATTTGATAGTTGGTACTTCAGAGGAAGAAAGTTCAACTTTAAAAAAAAATCAAAGATAGAAAGATCTGTTAATAGTGACTTAAAAGAAACTGAATTTCATTTCAAAATAAGGTATAGGATAGCTTGGGTGTTGGTCAGAGTATTTTGAAGGCCATCTTTGAATTTAGGGTAGAAAGGAGCCCAAAGGAGCCTTCAGGGAGAGCCCAGGAACCTGACGCTAGATAGTATTTAGCAAGTCAGGAAGCACGAGTGCTCTAACTATTCTGCTTTTGTGAGTAGTTTCAAACCATAAAGAAATGTAATACACAAGCAGAAACTAGAGTGGGAAATATTCCTGCAGCCAGGCCTCCCAAACCAGGCAGGATATTTAGAAAGAGCCCAAGGATTCAGAAACTGAAAGCGGGGGTTCAGGAGGGGCAAGTCACAAAAGAGGGTGTTCCAGTTCACATTTTACCCTTGAACCCACAAGAGAACACATCCCTAATGATTAAAAGACATTATTTCAAATTATTGATGGACATAGGTACAATATTGTCAATAAGATACTCACTTTCCACTTGCTCCCAGTGCCAACTCAGATGCCACTGTTAGGTCCCAGAGCTTCACAGTTGTCATGCACATTGCTTTTCCTGGTGTCTCTTTAGATTAAAAAACAAACAAAGACAACAAAAAATCCAAAATAAACCCTCAACAGTTCTATTTGTCTTCTCTAGAGGAAATCAACACTATATGGTGTCTGTGTCTCAGACTCACTGGGGTACCCTTCTCCTTTTCCCAAGTGCCCAACCAAGATACCAAGGCCATAATGTCCCCATGGGACTCTCTTCTTATTCAATACATGGATGGCCTTTTCTTGATCCTACAAAGGAGAACTGTGAGACTGAGTCACTCCTCCATTTACTTCTTTAGCTCAGTGAGGGCCTAAGAGTGCCATGCACAGGTTAATTTGTAAGGAAAGGCAAGATTTATTCCATAGAGGTAAACCCTTTATTCTAGAAAACCAGGCACCCCAAAGGTTCCCAGACAAACTAGAGAAACGGCAATTGCAAGGGTTTCTGATTCTTACTGACAACTGCAGGCAGCATGATTCCACCTTTTCTGAAATGTCTGTGTTGTTAATTTGACCTAACCAAGTCCCTAGCAAGCTTTACCCAGTGAATCCAAGGCTCTCAAGGAGTTAGAATTAGCTCTTCAATTCTGTGTGCTTCTGGGCCTACCTAACTATTATAAACCTTTCAAGATCCAAGTATGTGAGAGATTTCACCGAGCCCTTACCTTCACAAATATCATCAATATCCTGTTACAGTCTCTCTCACAGTCCAGGGGCAAATCCCTTTCACTTGTCTGGGGACAGTCACTGACCATGCAGTTGGAGCGACCTTCAGGGCTGCCCTCTCTCCTCCTGCCTTTTGTTGCTCACTGAAGGATGCACACTTCTGCTCATTGTGGAGGTGCACACCGTGAGTATCAGCACTCAGGATGCTTGGTCTACACCGTAAGTTCCAGGCCAGACAGAGCAACATGGTGAGAGCTATCTCAAACAAAATACCAGCCTGAGCCCCACATGCCCCTTGTCACACTTCCTCCATGAACTTCCTTGTCTTTCTTAGAAACACTAGTAAGATTGTTTTTTCCATGTGGAGCAATAAAACCATTAGGAGACCACCATGATTTTGGCCAGTAGCTTTGGTAAACTGGCATAGGAGGGGTCTTGACTAAAATTTATCCTAAATTCTTATCTGTGAGATTCAAGATTATTTAAAAAAAATAATAACATTCCTTTTTTTATTATTTTAAGGTTCTTGCTTTGTATCCCAGGCTGACTTTGAATTCTTTTTAATCTCCCTGCCTTTTGTTTCCAAATGCTATGATAGCAGGCGTGCACCACCACATCCAACAAACTCCACTCTGTTGCTTGCCTTTTATCTCACCAGATGTCATTAATGTAGTCACAACTGACTATTTTTGCTTGTTCTTTTTCCTATAGGGTTTCACTCTCTTGAAAAACAATGTTGGTCATAGAAGACGAGTCTCTGCTGGAAAAGAGCTGAGAAGTGGTCAAGCATGTGGAGGAACACTTGCTCTGCAGCTGAAGCATGAACTCCGTGTCCTCCCCCCATGCCCACACTCAAATTGACGACAGGGTCAAACAGACAAGTAGCAATGCTCTCTGCAGCCAGTCCCCCAGTATTTGCAACTGTGCTTGACAAAGGAGCAGGAGAGGGAAGAAAAGATGGGGTTTCTTTGTTTCTGTCAGCCTACCCTCCACCTTTTTGTCAATCCTGCTGTTCGCTCCGGCCCCCGGGGGTAACTCCCACGAACAGTCTGAAGAGGTAAATTGAAAGTGCATTCTCAGGACACCCAAGTCAATCTTTCACTCTTTCTGCCTTCCCCAATCCCACCCCGCCCCAACCCCGCCGCCTCGGTGAAACCTAGTTCTGCGGAACCCTAGGTTCTGCACACAGGGGCAGGGAACCTTGCCTTCCAGGGAGGAAGGAGGCTTCATTTAGATCACGCGGAGAAGCTGGAGTTTTGATAGGGACCGGCTCTGATGATGGGCATCAGAAGCCTGTGCTCTGATAAACCAGAGAACCTTAGTTCTGTTTCGAAACTTGAAGCTGTGAATTTCCCGCAGCAAGGGTTAGGGAGTGGAAGGACCTCCCGGAGAGGTAGAAAGCTGCCAGTTTCGAACTTCTGAGAGTCTACTGAAAAGCTTGCCTTAACTCTAACATCCTCAAAAGTTTTCGGACTAGGCCTCACAACAAGTGATTTAAGTACAGGCCCTGGGGATTTTCAGTGTTGGCTGTGGTTTGAGCTACATCCTCAATTCCTAGGCAGGATTGACAGCTCCAGTTTCACCGAGGGTGGGGTCACGAAACTTGCCTTCTAGCCAGGGTTGTCCTGGCTCCTCCCTCCAAGCCCCGCCCTGAATCCTTTGAACTTCTGGGCACCGCGGGCCTAAGAGCCCCCAGAGCAGAGAGTCCGGTGGAAAGAGGAGTCCGGCAGTTAAAACAAACATAAGCCCACTTCGAGCTGGGGACATCCGAAGAGCTTAGGGACTTGCCCCGGCCAGTCTGTCCGCCGCCCCGCGAGCGCGGCGCGTTCCGTTGTATCCGGCCGGGATCCCCAAAAGCCCGGGACTAGGGCTGCCCCGTCGGCCGCTCCTCGGATTTGTGACGTGCCGCAGGCTGTGGCGGTGACGGGGCCACCACACAAAGCCGGGCGGAGGACCCCAGGCCAAGAGTCCTGACGGGATGGGGAGGGAACGGTGAGCGAGGCGCCCCCGGGCGCCCGGCCTCCCCGCAGCATTAAAGTGAGCACCCGGCCAGCGGCGGGGCGCCGGCGGTGGGCGGGCCAAGATCGCCCTGCGCGCGCTTGGCTTGTGTGGCCTCGCTGGCCGCCCGCGCACCCAGCCCGGAGGGGGATAGCCACGCCCACTTTGGGGTGGAGCCGAGGCCCGGGGAGGCTCCGCTGTTGGAGACGCCCAGGCACGGGGCGGAGGCTGTGGCAGCAGCTGCAGCACAGGCGGCGACGGCAGCGTCAGGAGCTGCTGCAGCAGCGGCGGAGGCTGCTTCTGGACGCCTTGGGGTCGCGCAGCCGCAGCCCCAGTCCGGAGGCTCCGGGCGGTGCGCTGGGCGCCGCTGCTGCTGCTGCGGGCCCCCCGCCACTACCCGGGCCCCTTCTGCCTCCCGGGCCCCGGATGCCGTCTGCACTCCGGTCGAACCTGCTGGAGAGTGCGCCCCAGCCTGGACGCCGCCCCCGGCCTGGTCTCCACTCCTCCGCCGCACCTCCTATGACATCTCCCGCTCGAAGATGGCTGCGAAGGGCGCGCACGGCACCCACCTGAAGGTGGAGAGCGAGATGGAGCGCTGCCGGGCTGAGGGCCAGTGGGACCGCATGTTCGAGCTAGTCCGGCATCTGCAGATGCTGGGCATTTCCGGCGGCGGCAGTAGCAACCGGCGAAACAGCCCGAGCGGCAGGTTCACCTCTCTGGACACCGGTGAGTGAGGGAAGAAGGGCAGGTTCACCCGGAGCGAGCGCGCGAAAAGCACCGCCTTGTCCAGGAAGCACGACTCGACCGACCGTCCGGAGCCGGCGCTGGGCGCTACCCACTGGTTTGCCGAGGCAGTTAGGAAAGTCGTCTGTCCCAGAGAGAAATCGCTTTGCAGATTGGGTGTTTGAAGAGAAGAGAAAGAGAAAAGTTTGTGCTCTCTGCCTTTTAAGGTCACGTGGGTAACCCCACGGTGAAATGGAGGTTTCTGTAGGTATCGGAGAAGTGCGTTCATTAGACTGGACCTTTGCCTCCCTAAGCTGTTGAAACTCCCTCATGTTAAATTTGTTCCTCTGTGTCTTCTCTTATTTTCCCCTCAAATAAAGTTGAGACCAAGCTCTGTCCTCAGCAGACTTAGACCGAAGCTTTTGTAGAGCATTGGGTAGGTCGGAGAAGAGGCCGGCAAGCCTCAGTTTCTTCGCCAGTGGCGGACACTGGCCCTGTCCAGTCCTGGCAACCTGTGACTTTAGCAGCAGGGCTGGTTTAGTTGGGCTGGGCTCTTGTGCTGGGGCGGGAAAGCACCCTGATGGGGTGAGGGGAGAACCCCGCCCAGTCTCCAGACCCAGATCCTGTTTTGGGTGTCTTGCTCTCTGCCCTGAGAGAGGTTCAGAGCCCGCCACGTGTGCACACCCACCTTTTCCGAAGGAGGCAGAGAATAAGTCCGAATATAAAGAGTTTTCCAAAACCACCCAGCCCAGGACACCTCTGTGGGAACGATGGGGTGATTATAACAACAGTAATACCCTGCTCCAATATAGTGCTTACTGTGTGCCACACAACCTTCAGGACTTTAGTCATCACTCCTCCCAGCCACTCCTGTTTCCTGTATTTGCAGTATTTATAGGTAAATAACTTCATCGATCAGCTAATAACTTGTGAAATCTGAACCCAGAATTCTTAGTACATCTTTTCATTTCTTCTATGTTCTCTCAAAAAAGCATACCCTTGCAGAGCACCCAGGGTGAATAGGAGGCAGGATGGTAGACAGTTGTGGCTTAGATTGTAGAGATCAGAGGAAGGGCAGCAGGCTTCAGAGTAGTGGCAGACCTTGTAATAGACCTGCCTGGCTGTTTGGGAAGGGCAAGGTGTTTACAAGTGTTTGCCCACAGAAAGTCCTGCATGCAGGAATCCCAGGAGGTCTGAGCGTGGTAGAGGGGGAGTGGTCAGTTTCTCCCTGTTCCAGGAAATTTACAGGAATCCTCTGGGCTGGCGAGGGTGAGACACACTCAGGTGTTGGTACCTGGTAGCCTGTGTGGGAATGTGAGTGAGGTTAGCCCCACAGAGCAAGGTGCTGGGCCTCAGATAGGAAGCAGAGTCTCCTCCCATTCCCTGGGCCTACTTTCCTGGGAAGGCTCAGCACCTGACTAATCAGTATTCCAGGAGGAAAAGGTTTAGGGAGCCAAAAAGGTGAGAGAAGAATGGATTCAAAGATGGACTTTAAAGTCAGACTGCAGGCCTGCTGGACATGGTATCACATGTCTTTAGTCCTATAGCACAGAGCCAAAGGCAGAGGCTGGTTTTGAGTTTGAGGCCAGTCTGGACTGTGTGTGTATTGGAATTTTTTGAGAAGGACTCTCTCTCTCTCTCTCTCTCTCTCTCTCTCTCTCTCTCTCTCTCCCATTCTGAGACAGGGTTTCTCTGTGTAGTCCTGGCTGTCCTGGAACTCACTCTATAGACCAGAATGACTTCAAACTCAGAAATCCACCTGCCTCCTCTGCTTCCCAAGTGCTAGGATTAAAGGCATGCACCACCACTGCCCGGCTTGAGAAGTTCTTTCTCAAAGAAAAAAAGAAAGAAAGAAAAGGAAAGTAAAGAAAGAAAGAAAAAAAGAAAAGAAAAGAAAAAGAAAAAAAACCCATGGAGCTAAGTGGCAGAGTCCCTAGGTTTGATGACCAACTCCCACAGTAGCTAACACCATCAAAAACTTTCAGTACTTTTCACATTCTTAATGTGATCATCCAGTGTAAAATGAAAGCAAGGTTCAAACATAAATGTCGAGTTTCCCAAACCTAATCAGACCATAACATCGTTGGGAAACAGGCCTGGCATTGGTTAACTTCCTGCTAATAGCCCTGTGAGGAGGGTAGGAGTTTTCTCCTTATCTTCAGTGGGACACCAAGGTGCAGAGGTCACAGAAGACATGTGCGGGGAGAGCGCTTCATTCATGCTCACGTCCTGGCTGGAAAGCTGGGGTAGGAGTTGGGACCTAGAGCTGGAGTTTTGAGTTGTCTTTGTCAATGCTGGGGGGGGGGACAGGGACGGATGGACACAGGGACACATACACACATGGGGAGGGACGACATGATGACACTGGATGGGGGACAGGAACACCGCACAAATGACAACACAACTGACCAGTAAAAACAAATGGTCTCCCCTGCTCAACTCTGTGGGCGATTTTCCTCTCATTGCTAAATTTTTTTTGATTTTTTTGTGGATGGGATGGCTCACACCACATCTCAGCACTGGGAAGAGGGGAGAGACAGAAGGATCTCTATGAGTTCCAGACTGGCCTGGGCCACATAGTAAGTTCCAGGACAGATAGGGCTACATAGTACATAGTGAGACCCTGACCAAAAAAAAAAAAAAAAAGAATTTATCTTTATCTTTTAATTTTTGTGTATTTTAATTCTGCACGTGGATGTGTGGACATGAGTGAATGTGCCCAGGGAGACAGGAAGAAGGTGTTCGGTCCTTGGGTTCCCTGCACCCACTGAACCATCCATCTCTCTAGCCTAGATTATTAGGACCTCACCTGTCCTGTCAGATGCTTGCAGTAGGTGACCTGATGGCGACATAATGAGGAAAAGTACAGAAGGTACTAAGGGGGTGGGGGTGGCTGAACCCAGACACCCACAGTTCACCGAGGCCACGGGCCTGCTGGGTCAGCGCTCTCTGTGGAGCCTTAGAGGAACAGCAGAAGTAGATCCCAAAAGGTGCGGAGCCGAGTTCTGAGCAGGTTGGTTGAGGGAGCTGAAGCAGCCCAGCCCAGGCCTTTTCCCTAGTCTGAACAGGCTGCTCCTCTCACGGGGGAGGTAGTTACTCTCTGTGTGTCTGTTCTTCAAACTCACATCCGGTGCGATTGGGTGAGCATGGGTGCCAAGAGCCTTACAGCCCGGCCTGTGGCATTGAGGTTGTGTGAGAACAAAGCCGTCCCAGTATTTTGATTTGATTCTTTTAAAACAACTTTCCCCATTACTCTTATTTATTTTATCTGAGGGGCAGGTGTACTTGAGCCAGAGTGTTCTTGTGGAAGTTATAGACCGACTCACAGGAAGTCACTTTTTCCTCCCACCATGGAGGTTCTGGGGACCTAACTTAGGCTGACAGGCAAGATGAAAAGTTTTGCTTGAGCTGTCTGGCAGCCAGCCAGTGTTTTAAGCCTGTGAGCACTTTATTATGAAACATTTACAAAATACTTTTAAAAGGGAGAAAGAATCCCTTCAGCCAACTTCAGTGGTGATGAGCTTATGTGTGTGTGTGTGTGTGTGTGTGTGTGTGTGTGTGTGTGTGTGTGCGCGTGTGCATGTGTGCATGTGCGCACACTCGCGCTCACATGCTCTCCTGTCAGAGGACAGCTTATAAGAGTCACTTTTCTCCTCTCACCATGGGGTCCTTGGGGTCAAACACAGCTTGATGCTGTCATGAACAACCATGTTTTCAGGCCATTCCTCGGCCATTGCTCTCCCACGCTTTACTATTTCAGTATGAATTTATGAAATAAGAACCTATTAAAAATATAACCACTCTACCATAATGGCCGCCCCAAACCACCGTCTTTTGGTTTTGTTGTTTCTAGCTGAGTGATTTATTTTTTTAAAGCCGGAAGTCTGCCTTAAAAACAGCTGCAGTGTAAGTGTGTGAGGCAGGTGGTCTGTCTCACCTTCTCCAAAGTCGATGCTTGGAAGGCCCCAGTCACTGCAGGCTGTGGGGGCAGAAGCCACAGAAACACCTTTGCCAGTTTGATGTGGAGGAGAGAGAGGGCTAACTTGACCTACACTTCCTAGCTGCAAATAGGCACATTTGAAGGTGGTAGCCTCCAGGGAAAGTGCCAGGACCTGCCCCTTGAGAGCTTCAGAGGCCCGAGAGGTCACTGGCATTCAGAACAGGTCAGGGGAGAGGTGGTGGCCACTCTGCTAAGGAAAAGCGCAGCATGGGAGTTGGGAGTGCTCCATGGGCCTGTCAGGAAGACTTCTTCATAACCCTGACAAGAGAAGCTGTCCTCTGACCCAGACCTGGACAGGGAGCAGGTTTGGCCTTTGGGAGGACAGGGTGAGCTTACTCACCCAGACTCTTACTTAACAACTGGAAATTCAGGACTTGGAATTCCCAGGTGCCCTGAGTTTCATGGGTTTATTTCATGGCAGCAATGCTCAGCAAAGAAGCACGGTGAATTCTGCCTCCTGCGGAGCTCGCTCGCTCACTAAACCCGCTGATTAGCAGTGGAGACTAGGATGGGCCGGAAGGACGACAGCCAGAGGGGCTGCAGGTGTGGCTCTGGTAGAAGCTTGAAGCTTGTTCAGTACCAAATCCCAGCACCACACACAATAATTCTGCCTGCCCTTGTAGTGACTCTAACACCGCCTCCTACCCCTGCGGTGGGATTTACTAGCTTTCAGATTAATCACCAAAGATCATTCTTTATATTTAAACTCTCAGAGGCCAGCAGGGTACCTCAGGGGCTAAAGGTGCCTGTCAGGTTGTCCTCAGACCTTCACAAGCCAGATGTGGGCAGCAGGCACCCAGGCCAATGAGTAACACATTAAATAAGTGTTTAAATCTTTTTACAAAAGTTATCAAGGTCTCTGCTGTGAGGGAGATGCAGGAGAGACATTCTTGTTTGCCTGACCCTAACAAAATCACTACTCTTCATGAATCCTAATATGGGACTACTATCTAAACTATTAGTGTCCCTTTCACAGTCTGCTGCGGCAGACTCTGGTGAGGTGGTGTGTTAAGCTGCCGAGGGAGAGGATCTGGGGCGAAGCGCGGGACACTCACAGGCAGAGTGGGTGAGCCCGGTGAGCATCGCAGTTCACTGGAGCCGGCTTGGAAGCCCTGAGCCACAAGCGCTGGAGGGAGCTGGGCTGACCTCGCATCCAGGCCCTTCCCGGCTGGGATTTGGAAATGAAGGTGGCCTTTGCAACTGCTGGCAGTGTTGTGCGCGCTGCCTGTCTTCCTTCTTTCTTTCTTTTATGAGGCAAGGTCTCACAAAGTAGCTCTGGCTGGCCTGGAACTCAATATTTAGACTAGGTTAGCCTGGAACTTGCAGAGATCTGATGCTGCTATTGGGATTAAAGGGGTGTCACTTCCATGACCTGCTCATTCTGCTTGCTTGCTTGCTTCTTTTGACAGGGCCTCACCATGGCCTCACTACATAGACCAGGGTGACCTCAAACTCAGGGATCTGCCTGCCTCTTCCTCACTGTTACCAGTTTAGCTTGGAGTCCCTCTCACAGATGCACTTACAGAACACCCTCAGTCCATGCTGTGGCTGCAGGGTGCCCCCTTTTATGGACATACGGAATTTTAATTAGCCACCCCTTGGTGGGCATAAAGCCTCCCTGGGTTTTTTGCTAGTATTCATGCTGCTGGGAGAGGAATTATGAGTAGGTTGTTTTGCACATGTACAAAGGCATCTGTAGGATGTTGCCAAGTAGCCCCTTCTAGAAATCTCTTCAACTTATGTTTCTTCAGCACTCCGTGATAGTTGGAAAGGTGTAGTTTTAAAGGCAAATTCTCAAAAATGTTAATTTAAAAAACCCCCGAGGTTGGCAGCGTCGGCTTTGATGATGCTTCCTCAGGGCAGACCCTCATGGGATTGTGTTGTGGCGACTCAGGTTTAGGACTGCTTGGTGTTGTTAGGGAGGGAGACTTCTCGAAGAAGGGCTGCAGATATTGCAGATATGTGAGAGAATTCTTGAAAATGGTTTGCCTTGCAACAAAGGAAACCGTGCATGCCACATTGACTCTTTGGCTGCTAGGTCATCCTGAGCCACACTAAAGTCCTTAAGATTTGTCCCTAAATGGGGCAAATCGATTACGCAACCTCAGAAACTAGGAGAGTATGAGATGGTCTGTGAAGCCCTCACCATACAGTTCTCCCCTTCCACGGTTTGAGGGGTGGGTGCTTTGTGTTTTCGATGGGTTCTTGCTCTGTCGCCCAGACTGCGTTAGAACTCTCTTCTGTCCTCAAAGACTATTTAAGTTTATGGAAAAATACACCTTTATCTTCTCAGACTTGAGTCATTCTTGTGCTGGGTAGGGGTGGTTTAGGGCTCAGGATGTCTACTATGCATGTTCAAGGAGTCAAAGACTCTTGTCTTGTTTTTCAGATGACTTTGGGAAATTGCTACTGGCGGAGGCCCTTCTGGAGCAGTGTTTGAAGGATAACCACAGCAAAATAAAAGACTCCATCCCTTTGCTGGAGAAGACCGATCACAGGCTGAATGAAGCCAAGGACCACCTGAGCAGTGTCCTTAACAATGGGAAGTTGCCGGTGAGTCTTCAGGCTGTCTTACTCAGAGGTCAGGGCAGAGCCGGCTCTCTAGAAGGCAGGTGGATTCTTCCCAAGTAGCACTGATGGATTGGAGGAGAGGTGGGGAAGGCAGTCCCAAGGTGCCTCCTCCTTTAATCAGAATCCTGCAATCTGGGTGATTCTTGAAGTCCCAGCTAGCTCAACTCTGTGGAACTCAGCCAGGGTAAATCACTGCCCCAACTTCTGCTGTCCACTGGGCTCCGGAACTGCAGTATCTCATTAAGGCTTGCTAGGTACTTTATATGAAGTCTTTAGCCCCACTTCTGTGACCTGGGAGGAGTGACCACTTAGCAAATATGGTTCCACTTGCTGTGATGTCTCAAGCTCTTGAGACGCCCAAAGAACTGGAGTGGGAATGAAATAATGAGCAAGGAACATGGTCCACTCGAAGGACAGTGATCTCCGAGTAGGACGTCTTGTCTGTTATTTCCTACGGGCATCTTTATGAGAGTGCAAGGACGTGAGGCAGAGGTGCTAAGTAGGACAGGCGGCTACTTAGCAGGGGGATCGTTATCCTAAGCCTAAGAGGAATTCTTGCAGGCACCCTTCCACTTGACCAGGATCTATGATTCTGACCGGTTAGGTGGACAGACCAAGAAGACAAAATTCAGACTTTTAATGTTGCCAAGTAAAGACATTAGAGAAATCAATCACTGTATAGCAGTGGAACTATATGGTTATCACTGCTCCATAAGAGAGAAAGATACCGTCCCTGTAGTGTTTGGATGCTCTGTTGTAAACTGTCATTAGTCCACAGGGACCTGCCAACAGCAACACCCACTCTTTATGTTATGGCCTGAATGTGTCCCTTTGAGTCTTGTGCCCTTTCACCCATGAGCACAGTCATAACCACTGCCCGTGGCCTGTATTTATCTTGCTTCTCTCTCGGGCAGTTGAGAGCTGTGCTCTAGACTTTGCCCTATTAATGCCCTTAGCCGCTCTGGGATGGGAGGCAGGGAACAGGTGTTATTATCTCTCCTTCACCACAGGAAGATGGGGCTGAGTAGGGAGGAGGAGAACCTGCAGCCTGAGACCTCTACATGGAGAGGCAATGACACAGCTGAGACGCTCTGGGCTGGATCCTGCTGGGGACGTGTTACCCGGAGTCCTGGCTGGGGACATAGGTGGCTTCTTAGGGAAACTAAAAAGTGGTTTTTTAAAAAATTAGCCTTTGAGAATTAAAGGTAATCAGAATGGAATAGGTGTGTAGGCATTGCAAGGCATTGTGGGAACTTCACAGAAGGGAGCTTCCTGGGACTGAGGAGGGGCTGAGGGACTAGATGACCATCTGGGCAGACATAGGGAAAGGTTCTGAGTGAGCAAAGCCAATGAGGGATAGCAGTTCACCAAACCCAGAGGTTCATGGGATGGAGAATAGAAGGGTGCCTTCCCCAGGGCCTGGCTTTGTCTCGCCCTGTCTCTCTTACTTGGCCCCTTAGACAATGGTGATGAGCACGGAGCAGGTGCTCCTGGGATCACAGATACCTTGGCCTACCTACCCACTGCAGACTGGGAATCTCCAGCCAGTGGGAGAGGTTGGGATTGCAGACAGGACTTCTCTCCAGGGAGCTTTACAGTCTGATGTCCTTGTACCAAGGTCAATGGCCAGAGTCTAGCCTAATAGGCAAGCTGTGCCCAAGGCTGTAGCAAGTGCCACTCAGAGGTGGATGATCTCAGAGTAGACTCCCATCTAGCGCTAACATTCAGGGCTCCTGCCCAGCCAGCTCAGCTCAGCCTCTCTCAGTCGGTGGTACTGGGCGATTTGGCACATGCCCTGCCAGGGTAACTTGGAGGCTGTGAGAGTTCTCTGAATGGTGGAGACACTGAGAAGGCAGGGTTCGGATCTCCCAGGCTCTGCACTTAACACTACTTCTGCTAAGATGAGGATGGTGGACCAGTAGGCCCTAAACTCCTGTCCCATGCTTCCAGTGTGGCTGCTTCCCCTTCCAAAGGACCTGCTGCAGGGGTGTAGGTGACAGCTTCAGAGTCCTCATGAGCTCTTTCTAAAGCCTTTCACCTCGTTTCTCTAATTTCACTTAGTACATGCACACGCACACTCTATAAGTTTTGGGTTCCATAAAATTCGGCTCATTCCCTGCCCCCAAGTATTCAGAGTAAGTGCTGAATTTCTGAGGAGTCAGCCTGGATCAGAGCCTTGTGGGGACTTCAGGAGAGAAAATATAGGGCCCAACTCTACAGCTGCCCGAAGTCAAGACAAGAAGCAAATAGTCTAAGTATTTTATTAAGAGCCACGGTGTAGGCAGTAGTCTGTGGACTTGGCTGTGGGAGCAGTGGAGCACAGGCATCATGGAAGACTTCCTGGAGGAGGAAGAAGAGGACGAATCCTGGCTTGCGGCTCAGTAGGAGAGGGGTAGCAGCTTGGGAGTGGGTGGAACCTGTTAACACGTCTTTGTCCTTTCAGCCACAGTACATGTGTGAGGCCATGCTGATCCTGGGCAAGCTGCATTATGTGGAGGGCTCATACCGGGACGCCGTCAGCATGTATGCACGGGCCGGGATCGATGACATATCTGTGGAGAACAAACCCCTGTATCAGATGCGGTTGCTGTCGGAGGCCTTTGTCATCAAAGGTAGTTGTGCACGCCTCTTTGGGCTCCCCTACTGCCCAGCTGGCCCACTGTGATCTCAGGCATCTGGAGCAGGCAGCAGCATACATGGGGTCATGAAAACCATGTTTGGGGTTGGGGGACTGCAAGGCAGTGTCCAGATGTTAATCCCAGGCCATGGCTATACACAGTGCTGTTGAGGGAGGGCAGCTCAGGGCAGCCTAGTGCTCAAGGGACTGGTGGACACAGGTTCTTACCTGGGCTTTGTTGACAGCTAGTTACCACACTAGATGCCCCTTTACCTTTCTTGGCTGCAACTGACCTAAAAGGAGGCTGTGATAGCAGCCCTTCCAGGGTTCTCATGACCAGCTGAGTTATATAACCAGGCCAAGAAAACCTTAAAGGTGTGCCAGGTCTAGTCGGCCCTGCTATATCACTCTCCAGGTGCAGGGCCTCTGTTGTGAGCAGAGAGGGGCGGCTGAGACCCGACAATAAGGACTTCCTGTCCTGGAGGAGCTCCCAACCGTCTCAGACCAAAGAACACTTTAGAAGAAGGATTGAGGCCAAGAGAGGAAATGTTCCTCGCCCGAACTTGCCCATTTGGAGCAAGGACCAGAACCACCAGTCCGTGGTGTTAACATTCAGAAAATGTGTTTTCCCTCACTGTCCTGACACAGATGCATCCCTTTGTAGGCTTTGGGTCCTCATTGGAGTAGCTGCAACATCGGTAGAGGACCTGGACTCTGGCTGGAGGGCTCCTGAGGTCCCTGAGTCCTTTGCCTATCAAGTCCACTATTTTTAGGAAGCCTACCAAGCTAGTTTCCCTGGGCAGGTGGGCTGGAGGTCCCCACCTTTTGGGTCCCAGCCTGTGGGGGCCTTCTTCCTCTGCTTGCACCTGTGCCACAGGCCAGTGTTGGGGAGTGATCGTATTTGGGTGCTTAGATCTTTGGAGTTTCGTGGGAGCCACTCCAGCTGTAGATACCCTGGACTGAACATCCCCCCTTGGGGCTCCTTCTCAGGCCTTTCTCCTACCAGTCTTGCTCAGTTCGTATTGCTCTCTGTGTCCTGCTCTCTACTCTCTCCAGCATGCCTCCAGCTTCTTGGGGGAACACAGTCCTGGTGGTCAAAGGTCCTGCCAGGGAGGTAAGGATCCGGCCTTGCTCGCGTAGGCCGAATGGGCGCCTCGGCTGCAGGGTGTGCCGGCTCCCCCATCCCACAGTGGCTGCATGTGTCCTCTCCTGCCACTTGCCTGACTCCTCTGCTTGTCCTCCCTGTCCTGTTGCAGTGACCACACCTGCTGCTTGGCATGTCGGGGTTTGCCTGAGCCTGGGCGTGCTTCAGACCGTGCCCAAGGCCGTCGGCGTGTGGGTGCTGTGACCTAACAGAGGCTGTGGGATCTCGTGGGTTCTTCACCCGGAGGGCACGCAGGGAGATGGGAAGGGCTGATTGTGGAACTGGCTTCACTTGAGAGCACAAGGGCAGTGACAGCAGGAGCGCCAAACTCACAGAGTAATGTCATAGCAGCCGTTACATCCTCACACCAAGTCAGGCGTGGCTCGCCTGAGTCCGCAGACCCCCAGGTTACACATGAGGAGCAGAGGTTACGGTGGCTCTTGTCAGAACTCACAGAGCAGGGTTTTAACCTGGCCAGTCAGACAACCTTTGGCGTAGTACTCAGGATTGTAGGTGGGAAGGAGTTACACCGAATCCTCGTGCTCTAGATGAGGAAACTGCGACGGAAGGGAAGCCATTCACCCAGTATATGGCTTAGCTTCTGTTGGGACTCTCATCCTCCGTGTCCCAGGAGCCTGTCAGTTTTGGTTCTTTCTGTTTCTAGGTGACCTCTGCATGATCCAGCCTGGCCAAGTTTTTTCCTTTTCCATTTTTGCACATGTGTGCACGTGTGTGTGCACATGTGTTATATGCATGTTTGTGTGCATATATGCGGGTCCTCATGCATGTGTGTGCATGTATGTATGTGGGGCTCTGAAGTTAGTGCTGGGAACTGCCCTCAATTGCTCTTCTTCCATTTTCACTGAGGCAGGGTGTCTCAAATGCAGAGTTTGTCCTGAGGATGCTGCTCTACCTTCCAAGATCGAGATTACAGCAGGCCGTCTTTCCCACCCAGCGCTTATGTGGGTTCTGGAGATCCTAACTCTGGGCTTTATGGTTGATGGCAAGTCCTTTACCACTGAGCAATCTCCTCAACCTCCCATTTTCAAGGGTGGGGTTCACTTGGTGCCACCCAGTACACCCCTGACTAAGAGGGAGAGGACAGAGCTTCTGTGTTGGGGGGGGGACGCTGAGACAGTCAGCCTGGGAGAGTTGATAGGGCCAAATGTGTTCTTTTTCTGGGATTCAGGACTGGCCTCTGGTCCCTCCATTCCTATCCTCAAAGACATGAAGGCATATCCACTCATAGCTTCCCCTTTAGTGCAGAGGGACTTGGCTGTGTCCCTCAGGGCATCCTGTAAGGACACAAGGTACACTCCTTATCAGACCGGGGCTCTTGTTCCCAGGGCATCAGAGGTGCTGGCTTTAAACCTCACTGGGAACCTTGAGACAGGGGCCTTAGTTGTAGTAGTTTGGGTTTCTGTCATGTATTTGACACATGTATGTCGTATACTATGTCAGGGAATACTTGACCATCCATCTTCTCTAAGGGCAAAAAGAGGGACTATCCGTGTCAGGTTCATTCAGAAGCAATAGTGGACTGGAAAAATAGCTAGCTCTCTTGTGAGATGACAGCAGGCTGGTGTGGTACTGGAGAAGTAGCTAAGAGCTACATCTTTATCTGCATGCAGAGAGAGACTGGTCCCAGCATGGACTTTGAAACCTCAAAGCCCACTCCTAGTAACACGCTTCCTCTGACAAGACCACACCCCCTAATCCTTCTAATCCTCTAAAAGAGTTGCACTCATTGGCGACTAGGCATTTAAATGTATGAGCCTATGGGGGCTGTTCTCATGCAGGCCACCATAGCTGGTGACCTGAGTCAGTCCCTGGCACTCACGTGGTGAGAGGAGAGAACTAACTTCTGACCGGTGTCCTCTGACTTTTATGCTGTGTGCACATAAATGAATAGATGTAGAAAGAAGCCCAAAACAATGGAGAAATACATTTGCTCCACTAAAATAGAAGAAGAAAATGCCTTCATGAAAAGACATTTTTGAGATTCTGTTCCTTGCTTTCTCTTGAGTAACTGTCCTAGCTGGTCCTATCCTTCTTTCTTACTTTAAGCATGAACCCCACAATTGCATTTGGGCTAAGTGATCCCTACACAAGCTCTCCCTGGGTTATAACATCAGAGTATAGCATCTCCTCCACCGAGCCTTTGTGGTGTGTTCACCCTATTCTGTCTTCTCAGTGGGCTCCTTCCTCCTGGGGTCTGGCCTCTAGTGTTTCTTGAGGTCTCTGACCCACATTCTACTAAGATATGATTTGGCAGCAGTTGATCAAGCATGCACCTGTTAGGGATGGCCAGGGTGAACAGCTAGCTCGGTTCCCTGGTGTGAATGGTGGGCAAGTGAGCAGAGCCTTCGTTGTGTGGGACGGTTGCAGGGAAGCAGCATTCTAGAAGTTGCCAGAACTGGGGGTAAGAGCTCCCCGGTGCCATTCCTTCCTGTCCCGTCTTAGTCGGTCTTGACAGTAGCGAAGTCTGCTGTCCCTAAAAAGCAGAAAATAGAAACCCACAAAGAAGGCAGGTCTGTAGCTTTTAACCAAGGACTCTGCATGGCCATGATGTTTTGGCCACTTGACTGACCTCAGGCCTGTTTCATGGGAGACTCCGCCTGACTCTCGGCCTTTAGTTTGTGAAGAATGGGCGGTGGTGGCGGCTGTTGCTGCTGCTGGGCAGCTCCCCTTCTAGTGTGAGTGGACACCTCAGGTGTCCTATGGTCTAGTGTGAGTAAACACCTCAGGTATCCTATGGTCTAGTGTATGTGAACACCTCAGGTGTCCTATGGTCTAGTGTACGTGAACACCTCAGGTGTCCTATGGTCTAGTGTGAGTGGAACACCTCAGGTGTCCTATGGTCTAGTGTGAGTGGAACACCTCAGGTATCCTATGGTCTAGTGTGAGTGAACACCTCAGGTATCCTATGGTCTAGTGTGAGTGAACATCTCAGGTGTCCTATGGTCTAGTGTGAGTGGACACCTCAGGTGTCCTATGGTCTAGTGTACGTGAACACCTCAGGTGTCCTATGGTCTAGTGTGAGGTGAGCACCTCAGGTGTACTATGGTCTAGTGTGAGTGAACATCTCAGGTGTCCTATGGTCTAGTGTGAGTGGAACACCTCAGGTATCCTATGGTCTAGTGTGAGTAAACACCTCAGGTGTCATATGGTCTAGTGTGAGTAAACACCTCAGGTATCCTATGGTCTAGTGTGAGTAAACACCTCTGTGGGCCCAGGGAACAAGCTGCCCTCTTTTCTGAGTGTCTAAGCCCTGAGGTTTTAACTAGCTCTAAGATACTTCAAGGCCTGTTCTCAGCATCTTGGGCCTGTGGTGCTTAGGCACCCGTTTGGCACTCTCTTCAAGCCTGCCCCTTCCATTTTTCTGGTACATCAGTGATGACAGAGACCCTTGCTTCTCCGCGCATGCTTTTGCCTTGAGCCTTCCGGACCTTAACTATTGCTTCCTAGTTTGGGAATCGCTGTTGCTCCATCTGTGGGACTGCAGATGGGCCTGGGGATACCTGTGTTTCAGTCAGACTGGTTCTGTTTCTCCTGCCCAGATTTGGGCTCCTTAGCTCTGAAGCAATGTGACCTTCGTTCACAGGTAGTGAACTCTGGGGAAGAGGAATGCAAATGAAGCTCCAGCCAGCCCACTTCCTCCTCAAGGACTTGGGCGTGCTGATGGTGGTTGTTTCTATTCACTTTCCGCCACTACAGTCCCAAGATACCCTGTTCTCACGGGGGATTCTATGACTTATTAAGCTGCTCTCAGGATACGGTAGCATATCTGGCTTTATTTTGCTGTGTTTTGCCCTGGTGTGACAGGAATTAGATGTTGGCTTTGGCTTCTTTCCCAAGGTGTAGGTTGTCTGGCTTGTGGAAAAGGGCTGCCACTGCCTTGGCCCCAGGCTGTGGGCCCCAGAGTAAGGGGCTGGCTTCCAGCTAGAGAGGGAGGATCCGAGGAGGAGGAGGCTGGGTGCGCTCACTGCCCGTTCACCTAGCGTGCACTAAATGCCAACTGGGCTGAGAGACCCCAAACAGGCTAAAGATGCATCTTCTACTGACTGAGGCAGTGAAGCCTAGGTGGCTCCATCAGAGGGAGGTCTTGGGCTGGGGAGGCAGAAGGCATGTGGCAGCCCCCTTTTTTGTTACTTTTCTCAATACTGTAATCAAATACCCGACAGAAGCCACTTAAGGGAGAAGAGGTTTCCTCTGACCCTGGTATGAGAGGATGCAATCTGTTGCAGTGGGAACAGATAGTATGGCAGAGTAGCTTGGTCCCTGGTGTCTTAGTTAGGGTTTTACTGCTGTGAACAGACATCATAACAAGGCAACTCTTGTAAAGGACAATATTTAATTGTGGCTGGCTTACAGATTCAGAGGTTCAATCCATCATCATCAAGATGGGAACATGGCAGTGGTGCTAGAGGAGCTGAGAGTTCTACATCTTGTTCTGAAGGCAAACAGGAGAAGACTGGCTTCCAGGCAGCTAGGATGAAGGTCTTAAAACCCAGGCCCACAATGCCCACAATGACTTACTTCTTCCAACAAGGCCAAACCTACTCCAACAAGGCCACACCCACTCCAACAAGGCCACGCCTGCTCCAACAAGGCCACACCTACTCCAACAAGGCCACGCCTCCAAATAGTGCCTCTCCCCAGGCCCAGCATATTCAGACCACCACACCTGGTGACAAATGCTTGCTCACACTGGCTGATCAAAGAGTAGAGAACTGGACAAGAACTGAGGTCAGGCTATAATCCTAAAGGCCCACCCCCTAGAGATCTTCTTTTGTAACAGTTCGCCAACCTCCTGAGATGGCACCACCAGCTAGTGACTATTTGAGCACAGGAGCCTGCATGGGACATTTCACATTTAACGCATAACACCTCTCCTCTGGTACTGAAGATCATCCTCAGAAGTAGCTGGGGGCATGGGCTGCGGGTGGGGCTTGAGTGCATTGGAGAAATCAGCATGCACACGTGGACCTACTTCCAGCACGATAAAGACAGCCTTAGCTCAGCCATCAGACACTCCAGTGGTAGGTGAGGGAAGAGCCTGGAATTGGGAGAGCCTTGGTGGGTGCTGAGGGCAGAGGAAGACACTGGAAGGCAGAGCAGAGTGCCGAAGGCCAAGGGCTGGCATCTGCTCTCCATTCTGGGGTTTTTTCCTCAGGGGTCTTGGAATGAATCTGTCCTCCCTGAGTTAGCACTCTTCACCAGTGAGCCTGGAGGGAGGTGTGCTTACTGGGAGGTCACCGTGAGCATCCTGGCCACGCATGTCCTTTACGCTGTTTGGTTTAATTGCATGGCCTCATAGAAACCTAGGCTTCATTGGTAATCCCTCCCCACTTTTTGTTCTGAAAACCAAAGACTTGGTCTCTGTGAACATTTTGAGATATATTCTTCTTTTTCTTATAGATTTAGACTTTAGAAAAATTGAAATAAGTCCATACAGTCTGCCGTGACACCTACTGTAAAAGGCTAATAATTCACACAGTACAGTGGTGCTCACCTGCAACCCCAGATGCTGCAGAGGCTGAGGCAGGAGAGATACAGATGTGGCCATTACAGAGACCCTGTACGAAAAGTATTTCAGAAATAGTTCATGAAAATATTTTTGAATTTTTTCAATTTTGAAAAATAAGTTTGAAAAATTTTGGCTGGGAAGATGGCTCAGTGGTTAACAGCACTTGCTGCACTTGTAGAGGACTTGGATTCTGTTCCGAGCATTCACATGGTGGCCCACAGCACCTGTTACTCCTGTCCCAGGGCATGTGATGCCCTCGTCTGGTGTCCACCAGCACCAGGCATGCAGGCGAAACATTCATGTACATAAAAATAAAATAAATACATTTTTAAAAAATAATAGTAGGACTGGGACTGTAACTCAGTTGGTAAAGTACTAATCTAGTATATATAAGGCTTGGGCTTTTCCCAACACCACATGAGGCTGGGCGTGGTAGCATGTGCTTGTAATCCCAGCACTTAGAACGTGGAGCCAGGAGGACCAGAAGTTCATGGGCATCCCTGAAGCTAGCCTGGGCTACATGAGACCAAAAGACAATATAAAAATTATGTTAAAACAAACACACACACACACACACACACACACACACACACACACACACGGTAGTTTGTATATTTAGTGATAGAGTCATGCTTAGCAAGACCATAGGTTTAATTCCCAATATCAAATATATATAGGTACTCACACATTTTTCAAGGATTGGCCATGGTGGTACACTTTTGTAATGCCAGCATTTGGGTGTTAGAGGCGAGAGGACCAGGTGCTCTAGGCCACCCTCAGCTGGATATCGAGATGGAGGCCCTGGCTCAAGGAAAGAGTGAAAAAGTAAAGCATACATTTCAGCAGTGGTTAGACAGTGCTGTGCGTCAATCTCTAGAACTCTTCTTCTTATAAAACGGAAACTGTTCATTAACAATACTTCCTCTTACCTCCTGGTGACCAGCCTTTTTTTTAACTCTCTGAATTTGAATTTACTTAATTAGAATTGTATAGTATTTATCTTTTTGTCTGGCTGTTAAAGATGTACAGTCCTCTGTCAGGGGGTACGTGGGGCATTTCCCCTTAGGGCTGATGGTGCCGTGAGTCTGGATATAGAGACCTCCTCAGTTCAGTTCTGTGACTGCACACAGAGCTGACCCATGTGATTGTGGAGCTTGCAGTGCTACTGCTAACCAGCTGTGCTGTGCTGTTCTCTGTCCTTTCCTGTTCCCACAGTTTCCCACTTTTGAGTGGGATCTGTGACACCCATTGCCCACCAGACCTTTAGGTTAAACAATAAACTGTTTCCTTCCTCCTTTCTTGTCCACACAGGGTGCCTGTGCTTGGTAAACACAGGATTAACTGTCTTCCCATCTTCTTTAGGTGCTGTGGTTACTCTTTCATTGGAGGGTGGGAGGGTGGAGAGTGCTACCTTTTGGGAAAGGGAATTCCTTAGCAAAGAAAGCCTCCTGTCTCCACTTGTATCTAGGGCCCACGCTTCAAGGGCAAGGGCGGGCTGTGTTGGAAGGCCTGCTACATGTAGTAGTTGATGAGTCAGCCTGCAGTGAAGGAGGCAGGACCATGTGCTGAGCCCAGGGCAGGACCTGAAAAATACAGAGATGTTCTAAAAGGGGCTTTTCCTTGTTGGTTTTTTGTGTTTTCACAGAAAGTTCCCATTTGCCAGTGTGACACGGGAAGCAGTGCCTGGCACTTCCTGGGAGTTATTGGTTTCCTGCCCAGAGCACAGGGTTGGTGCACAGCTGCTAGGAACCTTTGACGTGGGCTCCAGAGCTGCTGTGCTGTAGTTCCGCCACTTGTGCAGAAGGAC
This sequence comes from Tokudaia tokunoshimensis, assembly GCA_036184795.1. Lineage (NCBI taxonomy): Eukaryota > Metazoa > Chordata > Mammalia > Rodentia > Muridae > Tokudaia > Tokudaia tokunoshimensis. The sequence goes on along the minus strand of BTHU01000012.1, from coordinate 5,945,117 downwards.
TCTTGGGAGAAGGGGAGAACGCTCAGGATTGGTGTGGGTCTCTAAACATCATGGGCAGGAAGTGGGTCTTCTTTGCAGTTAGACCCAAGGATTTCTGGCTCTGGGAGCCAGATTGGGAGCATGTTGGAAATTATCTTTCAGGCTCTGGAGAGGAATGACTCAGTGGTAGAGAGCATGAACTGCTCTTCCAGAGGATCATATCCCTTCTCCAGCACCCACATGGTGGCTCACAACCATCCAGTCCCAGGGGATTACAGGTGCTTGCTGCTATTGGGGGGGGGGCTTGAATTTGAACCTGCATCCTCTGGAAGAGCAGCCAGTGCTCTTAACCCCTGAACCATCTTTCCAGTCCCGAATATTATAACTTCTAAGGAATTAATCTGCATGTGTTTATCCATTGTGTCTATGTTTGCGTGCATGTATGTATTGTGTGACTGCACATATGTGTGTTCCGCAGATGTGTGTGCATGCCAGAGTCTTGGGTCTTATCCTCAGAGCCTACCTTTTTTGAGACAAGGATCTAGAGCTCAGCAAAGAGGCCTGGCTATGGAGGAGAAGGCCTCAGGAATCTGCTGAAGTTTGTTAGTGAATCAGTTCTTAGGAGGCTCTCCCTGCCAGGCACCACAGTCAACATGCCTGCCTTTGCTCATTTCCGTGTGCTCCTTTCCATGGTCTTTCTAAGTAATTGGGCTGGAGAGATCGATAATAAATAGCACGGTGGCGATGCAAGGAGAAACTTGCACAGAAGACTCGGGGCACAGAAGTGTGAACAGGAGATGTGGGGCACAGGAGACGTAGGGCACAGGAGACTCGGGGCACAGGAGACACGTGCACAGAAGACTCAGGGCACAGGAGAAGCATGGACAGGAGATGCGGGGCACAGGAGATTTAGAACACTCATAGAGCTCCGCCTAGAATGTTCCAGTCTGGGTTTCATTGCAGAACCACCCAGACAACCAAACACAAAATGGGAAATTCAGTTCACATTCTTTGCTGAGTCAGAGGGAAGGGAACTTAATCCAGGGAGAGGGGATTAGTTACTTTCTTCCTTGCTGAGACAGATCCCTGATAAAGACAACTCAAGGAAGACAGTTTATTCCAGCTTAAGATTGGAGTAGAAATGATGGCAAGCGAAGGCGTTGCTGGTCTCAGTACCTTCCCAGGCAGGAAACAGAGCAGTGAACACTGTTCCGGAACCACAGCTCATAGAACAGACTGCCCACATTTAGAGTGGGTCTTTCTTTACACTATCCAGAAAATCCTTTTTACAGATGTGCTCAATTTGTTATCAACTTGCCCATCTATACTAAACATTCGAAGAAAGTCTCAGGGAAGAGGTAGGTTTTGCTCTGAGCATAGTAGAAACAATTGGCCTACAATTCTTGGAAAAGCATGGTACAAGCTTCGGCTGAGATCAGGGAGTGGGGATCGGGGAGCAGGGAGTTGGGAGCAGGGAGTGGGGAATGGGGACAGTTGTAGCACAGGGAGGGTGGAGGCCCCAGGCCTGTGTCCTCAGTTCACCCTTGCAGGAGCCAGACCATGGGAAGCTGGAGCCAGCAGCCTGACCCAGAAGTGTGCAGAGGGGAGTCCACTATAGCACGTCTCTGGGGCCCACAGGACTGCTGTCTTGGAGCAGATCCACTCTGTATGTCTTGGAATCAGCCATGTCACCTGCAGCTAGTCTTTGGGGCTGGTCTTCTTGAACAGCTCTGTTCTTGTCACACCATCTTACATGGTGACAAGCAGCACACCTGGGAAAGAGGCTTGGACCAGCTACGAAGCGATCATAGAGCCTGCTTCCTGCTTCCTTTCTTCTTTCTCCCTGGTCCTCTAGAGTGAGTAGCCTGCTGGTCTTCACAGTGAGTCACTTGGCAGGCACCATGTTGACACTCAGTGACCTGGGTAACTGGACCTTTGTGTTGAGCAGTGGCCTTTCCATTCTGCACCCACCTCCCCTAGGCTGAGGTTCCCAGCCTTCGGACATGCTCATACTCCGGCCTGGCAAGTAAAGCAAGGTCACTGAATCTGTATGTGTTGATATCTAGCCAAGAAAAACAATGCTAATTCCTTTCCCTGTATTTACAGAGCACTTTGTACTCTGTCAGCCATGACTGGGCATTTTTTTCCACCCAGACAGCCTGTGCTTATCTGGTACCTATTCTGTGCCAGGTGGAGGACAGTTGAACACAATTAGGCAGGGACTAGAGGGAGCCTACAACATACTGGGGAAGTCAAACAGAAAATGAGTATGAGACTGTAAGGCGTGAGAAGTATAACCAGGGTGAGATTTGTTCCAGAAGGACCTGTTAGAAGAGGTGGCATCAGAAGGTGATTGGTAGCCTTGTGGACTTGTGGGGTAGCGAAAGCCAGGTGAGAAGAACAGCTCAGGCAAGGTAGGGTGATATCTCCAGCAAACAGGAGCAGGAAGTTGGGACGGATGAAGTCAGTGGGATAAGAAAAGAGACTGGAGAGATGATCCAGATAGGTCTCAGAAGGTGTGGTGTGAAGTACCCTAAGTTAGGCCTCCTCTATAGCAGGAAGACCTCTGGGGACTTTGGAAAGGTCCCCTGGAAGCAGTGTGCAGTTGAGGACAGAGCGAAGTGAGACCACAGGCAGTGGGCTTTGGTGGCCTCCCACTGGAGAAATGCCGCCTGGAGCAGGGGTGGAGGCTTAGAGAACTGTTCCTAACCCATCCCATAAATAAGCTGTCTTTAGTGTTTGTTACATGCAAGGTAATGTGGGACACAGGGAGAGAAACATTGCTTCTGCTCATTGGGAAAACCTTGTCCCAAAGCTGACATTCCCTGGTTAGGTCTGTGTCAGCTGCAAGCAACAGACTGACTTTGACACACCAGGGCCGGGAAGGAGGGAGGGAGGGAGGGAGGGAGGGAGAAAGAGAGAGACAGAGAGAGAGAGACTCAGAGAGACACACAGAGACAGACAGACAGACAGACAGACAGACAGGAGGGAGGGAAAGCAGGAAGGAAAATAAAGAAGGAAGCAGCATGCGTGTGGGTGGGCGGATGCTGGCTCATACCTGAACCTTTCGAATGGTAGAGCTTCAGAGAAGGCAGCATCCTGGCACCAGCGCTGTTTTGGAGTCATGTCTGGTCATTATTCTGTATGGACTTTCTCTCCCCTTCACCTCTAATATGCCCATCAGTGTTCTTCCTTCTTTGTCTTTTGCAGATTGGTTTATGAACTTTTATTTGGTCCTTGGATCTATCTGCTTATTATTTTAAATACAGTAAAGAAAATGACAATATAAATGTCATCATTTAAATGTACATAGTTCAGTAGTGTCAGCCATACTCTGTGTAGACATTATTTTTGTTTGGCTGGTTTAGGTTTTTTTTTCCTTGAGATGAGGTCTTAGTAAGTTGTCTTGAGTGGTCCTCAAACTCACGATCCTCCTGCCTCATTCTCTTGAGTGCTAAGATTATAAGGATGTGTCACTAAGTCTGGCTACACATTAAATTTGTTTTTTAGATTTATTTATTATTTCATGTGTATGAATTGTGTGCCTGCATGTATGTCTATGAGCCACATGCATTCCTGGTGCCCAATGAGGTATCACCCAGGACTGGAGTTAAAAGAGGGTTGGGAGACACCACATGGTGTTCGGAATAGAACCTTAGCCTCTGGAAGAACAACCAATGCTCTTAACTGAGGAACCAGCTCTCCAGCCCTAGACATGTTTTAAGGCAGATGTCCCTCTAGCATTTCCAGGTTAACCTCTGGCAACCACTTACCAGTGCTGCTGAATTGAGTAGTAATTATGAGATGGATTCCTATGGGCTCACCCTGGGCCATGTTCCTACCTGTGACCATGACCTCATGCTGAGACCATGGAGGCACAGGCCAGTGGGAAAGTGGGATGCCGTCGCAGAAAGGTCAGGGCCAGAGCAGCAGGGCAGCACTGCAAGCAGATAGCTTGTCAACACAGACAGAACTCCCAGGAGAGGGACAATCCACGGGACTGATCCTGTACTGCGCGGATGGGCAGAGGTGGCGTTGTGGGACTCACCGTGTGTGGCACCCCAGTGCCTTGCTTGGTCCTGGCTCTGGCTAACACTACTGTTGCTTCAGCCTTGCCCTCCCCTCCACGGAACTAGGCCCTGCTTCATACCATGTATTCCCTCAAATGCACCTACCCCATGTCCATGGGAAGGGCCTGAGTCCAGGCCTACAGTGGACAGGTCTGAGGCTCTCTGTTTCTCTGGCAGGCCTCTCCTTGGAACGCCTGCCCAACTCCGTCGCCTCCCATATCCGCCTGACTGAGCGGGAGGAGGAAGTGGTTGCCTGTTTTGAGAGGGCCTCCTGGGTGGCTCAGGTGTTCCTGCAGGAGCTGGAGAAGGTGAGCTGGAAAAAGGGGTGCTATGCAAATAAATGCTTTTGGGAGCACATTCTTTGTCCTCCTGGAGATTAAAGGAAGGCACCTCCTCTCCCTACACTCCACTTCTTTGGTTAGAAAACTCATTATAGTGCACTGTTAGGTTCTGTTAGGGACTGTTTACCACAAGAGGAGGCTTTTCATTAATAAATAAATGGGTCCACATCACCTGTGAGGGAGCAGGAACCCCCATGGTGAGCTGAGCTTGCAGGGCCAGATGTCACACCTGTTTATACTTGATCACTCCTGACAGCAGCCCTGGGACAGAGGTGTCACATGCAGTCCTGTGTAGTAAATGAGGGTTAGAGAGATCAAACTACTGGCCTCTCGAAGGAGAAGGACCACGTAGGTCAGACTGACTCTGGCTGTTCGGCGTCCTTCCCTGCTTTCTGGCCCCTCAGGTGAGCTTTGCTGCACCTCCAGGGAAGATGGGCTATGCCCATCTCCAAGCCTTTCAGAGGTGGATACAGAGGCAGCTAGCAGGAGGCGAGTTCTCAGCCCCACAGTCCCACCTTCCCATGGTGGACCTGTCCTAACTGTTTGTGGGTGGCATCAGCCCATTGAGCCTTGTGGGGGACTCTCAGCTCTTCCCTGCACTGAGGACCTGAGGACATCACTGTGGTCTGCCACTTAACCCTCTCACTGCCAGATAAAAAAATAGATGCTGTTATTCCCGTTTTTCAGATGAAGAGGGTTGAGCTTAGAGAGAAGTTATATTCCCCCATCCCACCAAGTTCATGCAGTCAGTGGGTAGCACAGGCATAAATGATTTCTAATACTGGTGCACATCCTTGTGGTGCGCCAGCAGAACTTCTGTTTTGTAGATATCTGGTGAGCTGGAAGGTTCTTTAGCAGTACGAGTTAGAATTGGCACCGGAAGCAAGGCGTGGATGAGAGCTGAGAGCCATGGGAGTCAGGGGACACCTGAACTTGTGCTGTGAATGGCAGAGTCATGGCCAACTGTTCCCATAGTGGGCCCTTCCAGAGCAGTCCACCTTGGGCCAGTCCTGTCCTTAGTCAAGGGACTTTGGACACTTGAGTCTGGGATCTTCTTTTCTGTGAGGACCACCCTAGTACTGTGTGATGATGGCAGCATCACAGTTCTGTACCTCTCTGGACATCGGGAAGCTCACACCCCAAACTGGAACCACCAGATGTTCTCCGAGGGCTGCATTACCCCTTTTGGAGCGCCACAGCCCTGGAGTCTCTCGGCTTGGTTGGATATCAAGAAAGGAGGAGGAGAGCTGAGGTCAGGACTCAGGACCCCTTTCCTGGCAGAGACTGCTTAGAGATTTGGTTGAGTTGACCCTCACAAAAGTCATTTGGAAGCCGGGCGGTGGTGGCGCACGCCTTTAATCCCAGCACTTGGGAGGCAGAGGCAGGAGGATTTCTGAGTTCGAGGCCAGCCTGGTCTACAAAGTGAGTTCCAGGACAGCCAGGGCTACACAGAGAAACCCTGTCTCGAAAAACCAAAAAAAAAAAAAAAAGTCATTTGGGTCGTCGACAGACAGCTTTGTCAGGAACTCTTTACAGTATCTCTTTTGTAGACATCTCCTTCAAGCCACGTGCCATTCAAGTGTCAGGAGAACCTGATGTCCAGGTAGGACTTCTGAACTCTTCGGTGACCACTATCCTTTCCTCTTCCCTTCTTAGACCTCAAACAACAGCACATCAAGACACCTAAAAGGCAGCCTCTCGGGTGACTTTGAACTGTCCTACTTCTTGGAAGCTGCCCTCCAGAGCGCATATGTGAAGAACCTGAAAAAGGGGTAGGTGGCTGCTGGCCTGGCAAGACCTAGTGTGTGTGTGTGTGTGTGTGTGTGTGTGTGTGTGTGTGTGTGTGTGTGTACGAGAGATCACATGACTGGCTTGACTCAGGCCTTGTCAGACAGGGTATTCAGAGGGCCAAGTTGTGGGAGATCTCTAAAGCCCCTACATTGTTTTTGGTGTGATATGTTCTGAAAAATGTCACTTCATTCTTCTTATTTAAACTGTGTTTGAGTAGATAATTCCTGTGTGTGGCATCTGTTTAGTTAGAAAAACCAAATAGTGCATTTTCTTTATCCTGCTGTAGAAGCAGACCACATCTATGCTGATGTCTTACCATTAGACCAGAGCCATAGACTATCTGTCAATCCCTGTAGATGCCACTTACAAATAGCTGCTGCCAGGTCACCCACTTGGCTGTAAACCACAGCTTCCATGACCCACTCGCAGGCTCAGTGATTTGCTAGGGCAGTCCACAGGCCTAGGAGTAATTCATTTCCTAGATCACCAGCTCCCACGGAGTGATCCAGGAGAGATGGCTGAGCCTGGAGGCTCCATGCCATCCCAGTGAGCCACTTCCACGTGTCCTATAGCCCCCAATTTCCCAGACCCGGTGCTGCTGGATGCTCTAAGTGTGGCACCAGCATGCTGGTGGGTGCTCATTTGCGGTTGATACCCACGATGCTGAGAGGCAGGCACGGGCCTCCCTGCTATTTCACAAGCCAGGGAAACAGGTTTGGAGAGCTTGGGGGATTTGCTCATGGCTACACAGAATGTGGATTGGCTCCTGAGGGTGGCGGAGGGCTCCAGGGCGGTGCTTCCTCCCCTGGGGCCCTCCCTGACAGGCGTGAGGAGTGTGAGGAGGTAAGCCATTCCTCCTGGGACCGCTTTATGCTGCTCAGGAATTCCTGCAGCATCCCTAACATGGAGGGGGAGGGGAGACAGACAGACACAGGCCCCCCAAGGCCCAGGCAACATGCCTGCCTACACCCATCTCAGCTACTTCTCCCTCCCGGGAGTGGCCTCACCCAGCCACCCTCCAGAATATGATGAGGACAGAGTTCAGAGGCACCCCACATCCTGAAAGGGCTGTTTGGTTCAACAGGGTTGCTCTTGGATAGAAACACTGACCCCTGCTGTGCTGGAGGCCCAGGGCACTTGGAGTACCCACGCATCCAGTAAGGCCTAGAGAACTTTACAGCTCTTTGCCTCCTCCTAAAGGCCTACCACCTGCTCTGTTTGGCCTCCTGTCTCAAGAGTCTGTCTTTCTTTCTACTCATTGTTTCCTAAGCTTTATCTGTCAGAACCCTCTCCCAGAGACCAGCTTTCCCTGATTCCTGTGAGTCTCTACCCAGGGCCCAGCTAAAGCCTTCTTTCAGCTGCAGGCCACAGGTCATTGTGTGACTGTGTCCACCCAGCCCTGGGTTGACTTCAGGAGTGATGGACTCACCCACATTCCCTTCCCCACCAACAGTGGGCAACTTTGTGAGAAAGCAAGGCAGCCAGGACTCTGAGAGGCTCACAGCTGCAAGGATGTATATACTTTAGAATAGGACTTTGCTGGTTTTTTAGAAGGGGAAAAATAAATCTATACGTGTATGCATTGGAAAACACAGACAAGAGACTCCAAACGTCCCTGGTGATGTTCCAGGACAGGGTCCACAGGTTTCCCTGTAAAGGGCCAGTGAGAGACTGAAGGTTAAGTCACGCAGCAGTGATCACTGGCTTTGACCAGTCTTGCCTTTGTCATCCCCTCCATGAAAACCAGCACCCTTGGGAGCCAGTGCACATTCTGCGGACAGAGCTTGAGTGGCCAGGAGCATGTCCCCTCTGGAAACCTGCTTTTCCACTTGTGAAGCAGCAGGCAGGACCAGGACCGTGTCTGCCTTGCAGCACCATGAGCACCCTCCAGGATGCTGGCGTCACGACTGCGTGGAGCATGAAAACCGGGAACACTGTCAGCTACTTTTAGTATTTTTTTTTAAATCAGTTCATGGTTGGATGGGCTGCTAGCCTGGATATAAGTTCTACACCTTTAATTTTTCTTATTTTAGTCTCTTAAGTACAAGGCCAGGAGTGTTGGGGTCCCCATTCGACACATGTGGATCTGAAGGCCCAGAGAGCCCAGGCAGGGCCCTGCTCAGGGTAGGGCTGTCCACAGCCCTGGGCTCCCCACACCACCTGCAGCTGTGGAGGGGCCCCAGGGCACCCCCACACAGAGGAGCCCAGCGCACACGCCCACCTCCACATCTGTTATTATTATTATTATTATTATTATTATTTTTTTTTGGTCCTTCAGCCACTGCTCATCGGTTTCAGAGACAGTGGTATAGAAATCTGGTTCCTCTTTTTACTGCCTAGAGACTGTAGCTTGGGTCTGCCATTTTCCTGGCCTTCCTGTGTCGGATGCTGACCCGTGCCCACCCCACCTCTGGCAGTTCCCTGCCTCGGAGCCTTGAGGGAAGCTTTGTTTAAGGCTGTCAGTCCCTTATGAAGCCCAATGTGAGCCTCCACAGTAGATTGGCTACCGCCTGTGTCTATAAATAGAGCTGTCAAGCTCTCATTAGAACAGCCACACTCATTCATTCATTCATTCATTCATAAATTGTCTTTCTGCAGATCTGAGTAGTTGGAGACCTTAAAGAAAACCAATATTTACTTTTTTTTTTGAGGTGGTGGAGGGGTTTCAAGACAGAGTCTCACTCTGTAGCTCAGACTGTCCTAGAACTCCCTATGTAAACCAGACTAGCCTCAAACTCAAAGAGATCCTCCTCCTGCCTCTGCCTCTGAGCGCTGGGATTAAAGGGGTGTACCATCTTTATCCCCATCTATACTTTATGTAGAGCTTAGGAGTCAACAGGACAGTTAGCAGGACAGAGACGAAAGTGAGGATTTTATATACAGATCCCTGTGCAATAAAATCTGTAGGCAGGGACAGTTGTGATGAGTACTCTCTCTCCAGCCATTCATTCAGTAAATAATCTTTATAACAATTGGTGTCGCTTGGCTGCATGCTAGAGTTCCAGCAGGCATTTATGAAGTGCTTTGCTTGCATACATTAGTGTTCCAACAGTTCTCTGAGGTAGGCCTTACTTAGCCTCACCCCTCTTATGGGAAACAGAGGCAGACAGAAAACAAAAGTAGTTTGTCCCGGCTGGACCCAAGATCACACCTGTGGGTCTGTCTGAGTGGTCCTTGGAGCTGCCATTCCTTTTAGAACTCTATGCAGCTGAGGATGGTCTTGAACTCCCAATCTTTCCATCTGCACCTTCTGAGTGCTGGCATTGCCGGCGTGTGCCACTACAGCCCTGGCACTCTGACTGAGAAGACAGCACTGCTCACCACCATGTCCTGTTCCTAAGGCCTCACCCAGCCCCAGCGCCCGGGGCTTAGCACCGGCTTCCTGGAGCCTGCTCACGCTTGGCTGATGCTGGCCACCCTCCAGATGTGGAAAGTCAGTCACGAGGGGACTGGAGTCAAAGGCAGCTCCGTGACCCCAGTGAGTTCCTTTACTCTCTGGCTCCGCTCTTTGTCTTCCATTTGTCACCCAGGGATTGTGAGGGGCCAGTGACAGGGACTGAATGGACCTAATCTTTCTGGGGAGATGCTGCTGTTACCCACCCATACACACACTCCATGATGCCCTCTCCTCTCTACCACTCCCCTTACCTCACCCCTACTCCACAAGTATAGAAGTTCAAGCACCAAGGACAGCCCGGAGGGAAGGAGAGAAAGCAGTTGGTTATCAGGATCTGTGGAGTGCCAGACGGACCTGGTGCTTTGTAGATCCACTGTGAAGGTCGTGTGGCCCTACTTCAGTCCTGAGGCACAGGGCCTTTGAAGTAGTAGAGTCATTGGTTCAGCCCCACCCGCCAAGACTCCAGGAGAGGTGTGAGTGCCCTTCAGCCCTGCCCCTCTCTGGTTTGGGGTGTGGAAAGGCATCCTGGTCACCTGAGGAGTGTGGAAACCACTGTGCCCTGGTTTGGTATTCAGCGCCTGCAAACGGATCTTCAGTGCATTGACTTGGTTCCTTTCGTCCCTCTGTGACTCAGTCACATGCTCAGGGGATGACTCTGGCTGTAGGTCCTCCCTCCTCCCTACTGTACCCCAGATCCCTGTTTGCTCCCAACTGCATTCTTGCTTGAGTAAATCAAGAAAATGTGTGTGTATGCAGGGTACCCCCAGTGGCTAGAGGCGTTAACTTAGGCACACTTCCTCTGAAAGGGCAAGTCAGTTTCAATGTTTTCTCATTCCTTATAACCAGCCTGGCGCCCCTCCCATCATCCCTTTTGCCCCTGAAGCACACAGTTCATTCCAAGAGACTGGCCCCACCCTAGCCACGGCTCGTAAAGAGGAATGGAAATTAATCATCATTTCTCGTCAAGTAAACAGCCTGGGAGTGAGTAGAAGTCCCCAGCCCACAGGGCAGTTACTCAGCCTGACAGTTTCCTGTGGCCCCTTGCAGACCAGCCATGCGTCTGAATTTACAGACTTCCTTGAAGCAGAAGCTACAGTGCTCTGAGCCCACCTGGGTTACAAATTATTTCTTGGAACTCTTTCTCATACTAGTAGCTACTGTTAACTGCATGACAGGGAGAGGGTGTTGCCTTCTGTGCAATTCTGTGAAGGAGGAACAGATACAGTCCTCATTTTACTAAGGAAAAAAGGAAGAAAGGAATTTGTCCGAAGTCGCAGACCATTAGGAGCCAAAGCCTTAGAAACTGGCATGTACCTGAGTCCATCCAAGCCTTCCACCTAAAGTTTTGCTCATTATGTAATCCCAACCCTGCATACCCTGCCCATAATTGGCCTGCATTAGTGACCTGAGTAAGTATATATTATTGTCCTTTGGCCAAAGTTGTTTGTACCTTGGGGAATCACAGGCTCTAATGTTGTTCTTAAACACATGTGTTAGTCACCTTAGCCCAAAATTTCTTATAAAACTGTTTTTGTTTTGGGCGCTATCTCGGCCTTGGTAGATTTTATCAACATCTCTGGCCTTTACCCATTAGATGCCAGAAGCACCTCACCAAGAATGACAGCCAAAAATTCATCCCCAGGCATGGGTGGATGCTGAGGTGGGAAGCAGGGGCCCTCCAGTTGAGAACCATTGTCTTAGCCTAAAGTGAAGGCATTCTAGGGTAGAGGGGTGGCTAGCTGCATTGGTTATGGCCCTGAGCATCTGAGTTCTTGGAGTCTTTGGGAAAGTAAGAGAAAGCAGTGTGCAGGAGGTTTCCACACCAGTAGAGAAACAGACCTGGTCCCGAGATAGCCCAGAGACCACCCTAAGAGCCCCAGGACCCTCTATGCACCCTTGCTCTGTGGCTGGACCTGTGAATAGGTTCAGACTCGGGTCAAAGAGGCAAGGAGTGAGCTGCTGCCTGGGATGGGGTGGACTGCAAGAGGTGGCTGAGGGTGTGGGGTTGGAGGAGGGTGCTGCTGTGTCAAAGAAGTTTCCTTTAGGAGTCTTGGCTGAGTCCTGGGGGTGGAGATAAACCAAGCAGCCCCTGTTGGTCTCACAGAGCACTCACCTACCCCCACCTCTGCCTTTGCAGTCCCCTATGCCCACTGTGCACCGGAGGTGGGATTCACGTGATCCCTACGCCTACAACCCTTTCGAGCTGGCCAAGTCTGGCGCCCAGTTACTCATATGTCTGAGTGACAATTCACTTTTTCCAAGGGCCTTGCTCTACTGATTTAGCAGTTGATTCCCTCCAGATGATCCTGTCTTTTGTGTTATGGTAATAGTGTTCCTAACTAACGGAGCTCAATTAGAAAGTCTGAGCATAAAAAGCAGCCATGAACAGGATGGGGGCCAGAAAGTCTGCAGCCTTCACTTCCCCTCTGAGCCACTAGAGGGCAGGCGTGGATTCCAGTTGGAGTCTGGCCCCAGGCAGTTCTTTGGAACCTGAGCCTCCAGGAGGGGGCACCTTACTGAATGATGAATGAGGACCTTAGTAGCCAGGTAGACCTAGATCCTACCTGTGGAGGAGTCCCAGGAAGGAGCTCGGACCTGCAAGGAGCAGCTCCGGGGCTTAGGCAGCAGAGGACTGGGAGCCAGGCGCTCTGTGTGTTTTATAAAGCATTGTTTTAACCCCTAAGGCAACAGGTACTTTACACTGCACCCCAAACAAGAGAGAACAGAGTGCTTTCCAAGGAGTCACCTCACTGCCACCCCGGGCTAGGTGGTTCCTTTAGTCCTGTAATCAATGGATCAATCAATCAATCAATAAATCAACAAGTTGCCCTAACTTGTCTGCCAGGAGCGAACTCTGAAGGTGAAAGTGTCACTTAAATATTGGCAGTAATGTCTTGTTCTCAGCGGCCGCTTGCATGCATGTGTCTGTGGGTCTGGGGTAGGGGTACACGGTTATTCTCACTGGGTTCAGAGACCTGGAAGGCTCACCAGCAAAACTTGTGCTGTGTGCCAGCTTGCTGTGTCTGCTCTGGGGGACAGGGAGCGCTCTCTCAGGGCACAACCTCCATTTGTCGTTTGTGCCCACTTCCTGAACCTCCCCCCACCCCTTGGAAAAGAAAGCTCGCCCTGTGAGCTCTGTCGGACATCCTCTGTCTTTCACTTTCACTGTCAAGGTGGAAGGTTTTGTTTTTGAGGCAGATGATTTTTGTCAGTGGTGAAAATGAGCCGATGGAGGGCTGGAGAGATGACTCAGTGATTAAGAGCACTGACTGCTCTTCCAAAGGTCCTGAGTTCAAATCCCAGCAACCACATGGTGGCTCACAACCATCTGTAATGAGATCTGATGCCCTTTTCTGGGGTATCTGAAGACAGCTACAGTGCACTCACATACATAAATAAATAAATAAATAAATCTTTAAAAAAAAAAAGAAAATGAGCAGATGGATAACCATTGAGCTTCACCTGACCTTGTCCTCCAGTGGCTGGGATCTGCCACTTTGCCACACTATGCTGGGTACTTGACCGGAAATCTCTCCTAGACAGTGCCAGCCCTCAAATGGGGACTAGTAACGAGGGTTGTACGTATGTAGTATCCTCTCAATGACCAATTCTTACTAATATATCATTTTATTTCAAATCATGTTCTCATCATTAAGCACCTACTCTGTGCAAAACACTTTTTTTTGATGAGTTCTCAGGACATGAGGCGAGCAGCAGGATACAGGCACCTTGTGTGAAGCCCTGGATGTGATAGTCACTCACTCAGCCTCTCTTGTTTGCTCCACAGTGACTGCCAATTACAAACAGTGCAGCTGACCAGGTCGTGAGCGTGCAGAAGGCACTTTGTAATGGCATGGTGAACTGAGTGCTGGGGTCCTGGAGCTAGGGTGGCCAGTAGAGGGAAGCGTGAGCTGAGCGTATATGAGAAGACAGGTGTTCTCTTTCTCCAGGGTCTCAGAGTTGGAAGTGCTGGGGTCAGCCATTGGTCTTGGGCAGGTGATGCCCAGAAAGACAGGCATCTTCCAGGCTTTAGTTTCCTATTAGAGGGGACTGGGGTGTGAGTATTTTATTTAGTTAGGTATATTTGCTGGTGTTGGAAGGGATTGTGGATCCCCCTACATACTTGGCAAATGCTCTACCACTGAGCTGCAGCCTATCCCACCTTGGTAATTTCTTTTTTATAAATAAATAAATAAATAAAAGACAGGATTTCTGTAGCCCTGGTTGTGCTGGAATTCACTCTGTAGACCAGGCTGGCCTTGAACTCAGGGACCTGCATGTCTCTGCCTCCCCGAGTGCCAGGATTAGAGGTGTGAGCCACTACCACCAGCTCAAAATAGTTATTTTTTTTAAAAGAGCATTGAAGGTATCACGAGTTCTGCTTGAACTGGGGTAATGGAGCCTTGTGAGAAATTTTGAAGGCTGAAAACTGTCAAGGACTTTGGAAAACATGCTGCACTGCTGGCTGCGGGCAGCGGTGGGGGGCTGCTGTCCTACTGTGTCCCACCTTCCTCCTGGAGTCCTGTGTTAGCTGAGTTGCTAATACCCGCACCACCCCGCCTCTTGGCCAGTTGGACTTGACTTTAGTTGGAATAACAGCTTCCTGGCTTCTCCCCAGGCAGCCTGTTTCTGGGCCAGGGTTTGTTTGAGGCTCTTTTTGGATTCTGTTAAAAGTGGGCAGCCTTGACAAAGGTCAGCAGGAGAGGCCAGAACAAAGAGATCCTTCAAGCTGCCTTCTCACTCGCCAGACAGAAAGGACCAGGGAAAACCCCAGCTCCACCCAGCACAGGCAGCTGCAGGTTGGACAAGGCTTGCTCAGGTTGTGGCCTTCTGGGCAGATTGAGAACCGCCACCTAGACATTTCTTAGAGTGACAAGCTGAGGCGGGGGGGGGGGGGGGGGGGGGGTGGGGACACTCTCAGTACGGGAGAGCAAGGCAACCCAGGCTAGGAACCGGAATCTCCTGTGTGGCCCTGGCCACTGGAACCTTGTGTATGGATTGTTTCTTTTAAAAAGTCAATATAAATTAGGATTTACTCAAAACATGCCCGAGGGTGATGATTTACCCTGCAAAAGAATTCCCAGGAGCCTATTCAGATGCCAAAGTCTCTTACGATCTGGAAATTATTTAAAAAGCAAGCAAAAACCTTTGGGATGCAGGGTTGCCTTTGAATGTGTCCTGGGGTGGCCAGAGCCTGGACATCAGCACCCCTTCCCCCGCATCCGGGAGCAGCCTGTCTGCTGGTCTTGGGATGTGAAGCCTCTTTGGCAGTGACAGAGAGGACAGTCCCTCCTGTGGCTGGGGACTCTTGGCTCTGGCCTCCTGGTAGCAGCCTGGGCCAGGCTGCCAGGGAAGAGGCTGCCAGGTCTCCTGTAGAGTGGAAAATCACCCACAGCCCCAAGAGCGGCCTGCCTCTTGAGAGCCACAGAGCCCGAGGCAAGCCCGGGGACCAGCCTGCCTCAGCCTATGGACGCAACGTCCGCCCTCCTCCCTGGCCCTCTCCCCACCTCACCTCCTATTTTTCTTTCTCTTGTAATCCACTGTGTCTAGTTCGTATTGAATACATACACTCCTGGGTGTGGGACCATCCACTGGTCAAACCAGTAGCCACACCCTTAAAGAAAACTGACTCTCCCTTCTCCAGAAACCATCACCTGTAATAACTCCTCAGTTAGGGGTGGGGGGCTCATGGGCTTCTCCATCTATGCTAGAGTGTGGACCGGCTTCATTTTGTTCATGCAACCACAGCTGCTATGAAGTCATGAGTTACAGAAGTCCTGTCAATCTAGAAAATACTGCTTCGGTCTGGTCCTCCCTGGCCTCTGGCTCTTACGAATCTTTCTGTCTCCTCTTTGGTAACGGCTCCTGAGTTTGGTTGAGGGATAGGGGCATAGCACGTGCATTTCTTCTTCTTTATTTAAATTTCTTTAAATTTATTTATTTTTGCATGTATGAATATTTTACCTGCATGTATATATAATACATATTTACCTATGGAGGTCAGAAGAGGGGGTCAGGTTGTGAGCCACCTGTGGGTGCTGGAAACTGAACCTGGGTCCTCTGCAAAAACAATAAGTGTTTTGTTTTGTTGGTTTTTCAAGACAGGGTTTCTCTGTGTAGCTCTGGCTGTCCGGGAACTCACTGTATAGACCAGACTGGCCTCTGCCTCCCAAGTGCTGGGATTAAAGGCCACCACTGCCTGGCTACAATAAGTGTTCTTAACCATTGAGCCATCTTCCCAGCTCCTGAACTTTCATGTCTAACAAACCCTTGAGGCCTCATTTCCTAACATGTAGACAGAATTAAGCAGTACACACATTAGCTTGTAAAAATTACTTCTCTGCTTAAAAATACTTCTGCGCTTAATATATTTTGAGACACAAAAACAAAAACCACCAACACAACAAACCCATGATTTCAAGTACTTTTTTTAAGATTAATTAATTAATTTATTTATTATATGTAAGTACACTGTAGCTGTCTTCAGATACTCCAGAAGAAGGCATCAGATCTTGTTACAGATAGTTGTGAGCCACCATGTGGTTGCTGGGAGTTGAACTCAGGACCTTCGGAAGAACAGTCAGTGTTTTTAATCACTGAGCCATCTCTCCAGGCCTTGAGTATTTTTTTAACTAGAATGAGATATCTACTAGGTAAAAAGAAGGAAGCTATAACCAAAGTATTGCCTAAACAATAATACTGTTGATGGACTAGTAGTAACATTTGAGAGTGTAGCATGCCAACAGGAATCTGCAGATGCTGAGCTAAGCATATTTTGCAGATGAGACCGTGGGTCGCAGGGGTAAGCTTGCTTCTCTGATACAGGATACAGGACAGTGGTAGCAGCATCTGGTCTTGAGCTATCTATCAGGAGGCTGAGGGTCCCTGCCTGCTTTACGCTGGCTTCTTCTGCTTACTGACTGACCTTACTCCAGGTCTCTGTCTACATTCTCATGCTTACACCCAAAGGTCTGCATTTTTAACCTTGGGAGCTTGTGTGGGTTTTGTTGTTGTTGTTGTTTGTTGTTTAAGTTTCCCTGAAGGCAAAAGAACTTAGTTGATCTGCGTAATCTTGTTCTATTGTTAGGCTCCCAGGCTCCAAAGCCTCTAGGGACTGAGAAGGTAGGGGTGGCAGCAGCTTCCTGGTGACCAGCTACAGCTTGGTCCCTCTCTGTGCTGGCCCTGCATCCTCTGCTTTCCCTTGTCTGATGTGGTCCCAGGAAGCTTCTGACAAGGTGAGCAGAGCCAGCCTCAGTCATCACC
Organism: Tokudaia tokunoshimensis; assembly: GCA_036184795.1. Lineage (NCBI taxonomy): Eukaryota > Metazoa > Chordata > Mammalia > Rodentia > Muridae > Tokudaia > Tokudaia tokunoshimensis. The sequence goes on along the minus strand of BTHU01000012.1, from coordinate 5,928,276 downwards.
TGATGAGTGCACGCTTGTTTCATAGGAGCTGCAGTGGCCCAGGGCTTCAGGAACACCAGACAGCTCTCGGCTTCAGGAAGCCACAGCCTGAGTCTTACCAGCCATGGAAAGTGACCTTGTGGGTCAGTGTGTGCTTCCGGAGAGGAACTAATATGTATACAGTGCTGTGGGAATAAATAAAGAGCGGGCCATGGAGCAAGGAATGATGTTGGAACTGATATTTTCAAAGATGGCAGGGGAAAGGCTGAGGACACTGGGTTCCTGAGACTTAATGAGGGAACTATGGTTATCCAGCAAAAACTTGCTTGCGTGGTGGGAGCTGAGATGTGGGAAAGGAGGAAAGCCAGACAGTTCCAGAAGGTCAGGCTGAGGACTTCCACTGGATCCTTCCACCAAAGGACCCAGCCTCAGGGGCTGCTCCAGGGGCTTCTGTGTTGGCTAGACACCTCCAAGGATCATGAGACCCCCTTTCAAGCTGCAGGACACAACCTATTTGGGTGGCACAATGGGCCAGATATGCTACAGCCAGCATTTTTAAGAGGCAGAGTTAGGCAGAGGAATGGGTTGGAGTGTGTCAGAGTTGACTACAGGCAGGTATTGGGTCAGGAACCCAGTTTTACATAAGGAAAGCATACTCAAATACCAAGATGTGATATGAGGTCTATTTCTCAGTGTGGGTCATACTGTAACACGCTGAGGGTGTAGGCCTGGCTGGTATGGTCATCAAAGTGAGGCAGGCCCTGGTGGGAGGGACCAATGAGGACGGATTTCAACATGGACCTGTTGCACCATGGGTAAATGAAGAAGTCATAAAGTTCAACACAGCCCAAGGCACTCGGGCCAAGATGACATCTTGTTTGTAGTACTGGTGTCTTGGTGCCCAGTTGCTTATAAATCAGAAGCCCAAGTTGCTGGGGGGTTTCTCCCTCAGCTTATCCGTCCTAGACCTCGAGGGTCCTGAAGTTACTACTCTGGCTTTCATCCCACTGATTGAAGATGTTCAAAATAGACTCGAGCAGACAGGCAGCCTGTTAGGTGCTGGGCTCTGAGCGTATCTGGAGCTCAGTTAGCAACAGTCCCACTTTTTGTTGTCCTCCCCCAGGAACATTGTGAAAGGCATGAGGGAGCTCCGGGAGATTCTGAGGACTGTGGAGACCAAAGCAACGCAGAACTTCAAAGTGGTAATGTGGCTGTTTTACTGCAGCTCTTTTATGCAGAGGTCAATTTGGGTGGGAGACAATACAAGCCCTAGCAGGAGGTCCCTGACCTAAACCTGTCACGTGCATGCTTGTGCCCACCCTCTTCTGCTCTTAGCAGACATTGTTAATTGATCCCAGAGTACTTTCCCAACAAGCCTGGGAGGCATTCTCTTCATCTCTTCTTCATCAGGGCATTGAAGATCAGAATTGAAATCTAACACCATCCCTTGCATGAGCAAAACTGTCCTTATGAGCTGTGCTATTGCTCACTTTTATGGGTTTTGTTTTGTTTTGTTAATTTATTTAATGCATGAGTGCTGTCTGCATGTACACCTGCTTGCCAGCAGAGGGCATCAGAACTCATTACAGACGGTTGTGAGCCACCTTGTGGTTGCTGGGATGAGGACCTCTGTGTGGAAGAGCAGACAGTGCTCTTAACCTGAGCCATCTCTCCAGCCCTTTTTTATGGTCTTAATAAATGACATTGCTTCTTCCTTTCATGTCCCAACTTAGGTCTGTGTTCTTATACCTTAGTACCTCCAAAATCAGAGCCGTGACTGTTTTTATTGTTCTCATAGGGATTTTGGGTCAACTGTCAGTCTCTAGATTCCTGCCTTCTCCCACCTCTAGAAGGGACTTCAGAGTCCTCAGTGGGTAGAGCCAGACAGAGGAGAGGCGGGAAGAAGAAAAATGGAGTGGAGAAGCGGGGGCTTCCGTGCCACAGGGCCTGCGCAGTGAGGGACATAGGATTGAAGCTGTGGGGCCTCTGGGTGGATTTGCCACGCGGGCAAGCTGAAGAAGTCTGCGCCCAGCCGCGTTTCTCCCTCTCTGCAGGTGGCAGCCAAGTGTCTGGCAGGGGTCCTGCTGCACTCCCTGAGTGAGGACTGTTACTGGAGCCCCCTGTCCCAGCCTTTGCCTGAGTTCATGAGCAAGGAGGAGAATTCTTTCGTCACTCAGACCCTTCGGAAACCTCACCTCTACGAAGGAGACAAGTGAGTACCGCTGCCCTGGTGCAGCCCACAGTGTCTCAGGATGGACACAGGTGCTGTTCCCTGCCCGTGGTCCGTCATTGGACCCTGTGTTCCCAGCCTCCACCCTGTGCAGGACCAGGCAGACTTTAAGAGACTAAGGGAAGATGGTCTCTGGTGGGGTTGGGGGAGAAATCTTCATGGCTCCCCGAAGCCACACATTTGGAGGTTGCCTGTCTTCCCAACATATCTCATTGAGGTGGCAGTAGAAGGTGAAGTCTATAGTCACCAGCAGGGGCTCTTGCTTTCTCCCCATGCCTCAGGCTGGGAATGGGTAGATGAGCTTTTCTTCTGCAAGATAACAGCAGCCTTTCAGGTTCAGAACCCCAGGGCTTGTTAGGAGCTGCGACTGGTGTTAGGTGCTGGTGAATTATGCAGGAGAGGGTCACCTTACCAGGCTGATGTTGCCTCGGGGCACGGGGACTGCATGGGGGCCAGAGGTGCCGTTGGTGTGGGCGGGGCTGCAGCCAGGGATGCTGTTGTGTTTTCCAGCCTCTACTGCCCCAAAGACAACATAGAGGAGGCCCTTCTGCTGCTGCTCATCAGCGAGTCCATGGTAAGCCCCGGACACCACTGGCCCCAGCGGGTCGAGGTTATGGAGTGAGCTTGGATCGGCAGAGGCCATGCATGGCCTAGTCAGGCTCTGTCTCCCAGGGATGCCCGGAAGCTCGCGCTCGCTCGCGCGCTCTCTCTCTCTCTCTCTCTCTCTCTCTCTCTCACACACACACACACACACACACACACACACACACACACACAGTCTGGCTCATTAGTCTTAACTTTGGCCACACTAGCTCTGCTGGGCTATGCTGAGAAACCTAGCATCTGTCCCCAGGTGGGTAGGGACTGAGTGTGTGTGAACCCCTCTTCTGGGATTACAAAAACTGATCATCACAAGTCAGCAGTCTGCACTGAGCAGCTGTGTGCTGGGTGCTGTGGTGCCGTAAGAGAACACACAGGGAGCTGAAGGAGTCTGCATTTGGAGGCACGACACCTGGATCTGGGCTCTAGCAGTGCATGCGTTAGCTGAGGGCCAGGGGCAAATCCTTCCGTCTTTGAGAGCCCCCAGTGTCCTCTTCATAAGATGGTAACTCACAGGTAAGTGTGGACAGGATTTATAGTCTTGGCAACGGCTATGATTATCTGCCTCACGCCTGGCCCTGTCCTAGAAGCCAGAGATGGAGTAGTAAGCATAATGGAGACAAGCCCCTGCCCTCATGTCATTCACGGCTTAGTCAGGGGTGGCGGTGATGAAGTAGTGAGTGGTTCCAGTACCCAGGCTCTCCACGCTTACATACTATGGGAAAATAAGGCCTTGGGGGTCTGTCTCCCAAACCCTGGGAGTCCGCTTGTGAGAGTGTGTGTGTACATGCCATGGTAGCCACAGCAGTCGGCAGCGTTCGCAGAGGGCTTTGGAGGCTCCTCGGAGGAGAGCGTGGTGTGGGTGGGCAGCCCTGGAGGCGTGAGGCGAAGGATGAACCTCAGGCTCCAAGGGAATCTCAAGAAGGAGGAACACAGATTATAGGAGCCAGGAGTAAGGAGGTGTGTCCGCACAGCCGGGTCCAAGTCCTTCCGGCTAAAGCGGGCCGGTGCTGCTGAGCTGGGACTGCCAGGCTGAGAGACAGGCACCTTACATGACCCATAAGGGGAGCAGAGGTTGAGATCCCGAGATGCCCTGAGCTGGGCTGTCAGCATGGATGATGCCAGGGCTTGTCCGGGGCACAGGGTGGGTCACCTCTGGCTGCACAGATCTCCTGATGCGTACACGTGTGGAGGGACACTGGACGGCGAGGCAGGGAGGCTGCCCTTCCTCAGCCAGGCCGGGCGATTGGAGACCTGAGCATTGCTGAGTACCAGCTGACCAGGCGTGACAGGCATCCGGGGTATGAGCTCGTTGTTGCTTCAGGGAAGGGACACCTAGCGGCTTAGCCAGATTGGGAGATGAAGTACCAAGTGTTGGATTTATTCTTTGGGGAACTGGAAATGACTTCTTTCTCTGACTACAGACTAAATCTCACTTTAACTTTAGATTTTTTTTTCCTGGAGGTTTTCTCTGTGTAGCCCTGGCTGTACTAGAACTCTGACCTTGAACTCTTAGAAATCCTGCCTCTGTCTCTGTAGTGCTGGGATTAAAGGTGTGTGCCACCACCACCCAGTTTAAATTTTAGAATCTTAAAGTAGAGTTATTGGAGTCCCCTCCACCCAGCCATGGCACCGCCTAGCCCCTCCTGTGAGTCTGCACTGAGATTACTTGTCTCTGGGGATGTGGGCACAGGCCACCCTTGTGTGCCAAGAGATGCAGTGTAACTTAGAGTGCTTTGGATGATAAAGGTAAATGCAAGACCCTTTCTCTGCTAGGGACAAAGATGGCTACTTCACTAGGTAAACATTATGTTGAATCATGGGAAATTACCTATTTTCAATTATTTATGGCTTACAAAAACAATTTTCAGAGTTGAGATGCCCTTCTGTTGGTAGAGTACTTGTCTAACATACACAAAGCCCCGGCTTGTTCTCCCACATGGCTTGAAACCTAGTTTATGCCTGTATCTTGGCACCAGGTGGTGGGCTCAGGAAAGACAAGAGGATCAGAAAATCAAAGTCATTCTCAGCTAAAGGGAGGTTTGGGACCAACCTGGGCTATCTTAGAACCTGTCTGCAAAAACAGAAGGCAGGAGAAAGTTATGTCAGTAGTTTCATGTGCTCAGATTAAGACTGTTGTGTCCCCATTTTACAGATGAGGAAGGGAGTAAGGGAAGGGCCACATGATAGGTATATAGCTTAGTCAAGGTCACAATACACTTTGTTTTCATGATATGAACCACATCCCTCTCACTAACGAGTTTCTACAAACACAAGACCCAGAGCCCAACCTCCTGGATTTAAGTCTTGGATCTGCCCCTGCTCTGATCCTTACTTTTCTAACCCATAAATGGGCCAGTGAGGTAATTTTGAAAATAAAATGCATGACATCATGGGAGAGTCTGTTAAAGGCAGGCCAGAGTCACTGTCTTCCGTCTCCTCAGAAGACACTGAGGTGGCTGTTTTTTAATTGCCAGCATAACACAACCTGTGAGGGGGACTCAGTGAGAGATCGTACAGAGTGGCCTGTGGAATGTTTGGGGTGGCATATATTGATATATCAGTTAGGGTGGGAAGAGCCTCTCGATGTGGCTGGCACCATTTCCTGGGCAGGAGATTCAGGACTGAAGCATGGAGAAAATGATCTGAGCGCTGACAGGCATGCCTGTGTCGTTAGCCCCTGTTCTGATCGCGTATGTGATGTGACCAGCTAGCTCCCTTGTAAATTTCCTGCTATGATGAAGTATAACCTGGAACTGTGAACTAAAACAAGCCCCTACCCCCGTGTCTCTCTGTCCATCCAGCTCACTTCCTCTCTCTCTCTCTCTCCAGGGTCTCAACATGTAGCCCTGGCTCTCTTGCAACTCACTATGTCAGATCCTTCAGGGATTGTATATCAGATTTCCTGCATATCAGATATTTACATTACTATTAATAACAACAAAATTATAGTTAAAAGATAGTAATGAAATAATTTTATGGTTGAGTGTTATCAAAACATGAGGAACTGCATTAAAAAGTCGCAGCATTAGGAAGGTTGAGAACCACTACACTATGTAGACCAGGCTGGCCTCAAACTCTCTCTGCCTCCCAAGTGCTGGTATTAAAGGTGTGCGCCACTATACCCTGGCTAGCCCTTTCTGTCTTAAGTTGTCCTTGTCACATACACTACCACCACCACCACCACCACCACCAATAATTTTATGGCTTCTTGTAGATCAGAGCCCAGGACCAGAGCTCAGGTGACTCTCCTGCAAGGTTATCGGCGCCACTGAGCCAGATACCCTAAGCTGCCCAAAGTCTGAAAGCAGAGACTTACTAGAATATGGCCCATACCTGGCGCTGGTGAATTTCCCTGAATATAGACCTCTCTCCAAGCAGCCTTTTCCTTTTTGCCTTGAGAGTAGCTCGCTGACCTGTCCAGGAGTTGCAAGGCTCCACTCTGGTAGCTAAGTACAATCCTGGGAAATTCTCTGTAGTGTGCTGGGTAGAGAAACTGTTTGGTTTGCACGGTTGCTAGGAGGAGGTACCTCCTTGGGTTGGCTGGTTTGTCTCCTCTTGCCCATACCAGACATTTAGAAATGAGGGACTGGGGGAGGAGAGTCGACAGTAGAAACCTTAGAGTCCCATCTACGGAAAACCCTCTCCTTTACTACACACAGGCCTCTGTGGATCAGCAGTCCCCAGAGGTCCCCCCGACCTTCCTTAAACTCTCCTTTCCTCCATGTATGTTCTTTTCATTTCCTTCTGTTTTGAGACAGGGTCTTGCTCTGTAGCTTTGTCTGGCTTGAAACTTACTATGTAGACCACCAGGTGGGCCTTGAACTCACAGAGATCTACCTGCCTGTGCCTCCTGCATGCTGGGATTGAAAGCATGCACCACCATGCCTAGCGCATTCTTTTTATTAACTTGTTTGTTATGTCTGAGTTTTGTGTATGTAAGCTTGTACACCTCATAGTGTGATTTCAGACCTCAGAGGACAACTTGTGGAAGCCAGGTCTCTCAGTCTGTGGGTCCTGGGGATCAGTCACCCCCTTCATCCACTGAGCCATCCTGCAGGCTCCTACAGTCGCATTATTGGTTGGCTAGAAAGCGGACTGTGTCAGGTCTTGCTCTGAGCCTCAGTTCAACCCTAAGGCTCCATGAACTCTCAGCGTGGCCTCTGTGCACCTGAGGCATTTTCCTCACCTTTTTGCTGCTGACTAGTTTGGCTGCAGATGACGGGCTTGTAGGAAGACCTCTAGAGCAGCAGCTGGCTGTGACTTTGCAGTATGTCTCAGATTGCGGTCAAAGCCACTCCAATGCAGCCACTGTCACCGCTGCTCCTCACTTCCAGGACATCCAGAGCCCCACCCGGCAGAGGATTTTTGTGGGCTTTTTTTTTTTGAGTGTTGTAGCCCCACTTTTATGGTTGGGAACTCAGAAGAGTGGTTGTATAGGATCTACATTGATGTCTGGTGCCAGCATACGGCTTTCGTTCTGAGCTAACCTGTGTGATAAGATGAGGGAACCTGCCGTCAAAGAGATAAGTAGAAATCACCAATGCTTTCTCAGTAATTTGACTTATGACTGTGTGAAGATTTGTGTTTTGGACCCTGTTCTGTGTCCTTAGGGCTTTTAGAGCACCTCACATTCCACTCACTCAGATGTACACACCCACCAGTTCCCCACCAGCCACTGCCTATGCACACATGCGTCTGTCTGTCCGTCCGTCCTCTCGCCCACAGTCTCCTCACGTGCTCAATGTTAACCATCATGTAATCTTTCTGAGCAGCTGTGCTGCACTGGACCACACTCAGCACCATGGGTAAAATGAGGAAACGTTAAAGTCCTTATCCCCAGTGTGCTCCCACCTCGTGCAGTGAGAGTTAGGGCCGGCTGAGTCTTTGCTGCTGCTTTTGTTGAGCTGGGGAAGAATTCATTGCTGGTGTGGCCTCTCAGAACCGGAAGGGACAAGTGTGGAGGTTGGAGGCATCTCCAGGGACAGGGACCAGCTCTGTGGTTCAGCTCTGTGCTGTACCAGTGCCAGGCGCCTGGCTGTGCGGATCCTGCATCTGTCATTCAGAACTAAGCAAGATTCTTCTCTCCCTGAACCTGTTTCTCATCAGTAAGAAGGAGTTAATAAAACCTTCGTGGAAGGAGTTTGGGTGGCGTCTTCATTAGGGTTTTACTGCTCAGTGAGCAGACACCATGACCAAGGCAACTCTTATAATGACGACATTTCATTGGGGCTGGCTCACAGGTTCAGTCCATTATCATCAAGGTGGGAGTGTGGCAGCATCCAGGCAGGCATGGTGCAGGAGGAGCTGAGAGTTCTACATCTTCATCTGAAGGCTGCTAGTGGAAGACTCACTTCCAGGCAGATAGGACTAGGGTCTTAAAGCCCAAGGCCACAGTGACACACATACTCCAACAAGGCCACACCTCCAAATGGTGCCACTCCCTGGGCCAAGCATATTCAAACCATGACAGGTGGATAAGTAAATGATCAATGTGTTTGTCCTGGGATGGGGGAAACCTTGATTCTAACTTAGTTACCTTTGAAAACATGTAGGTTTTAATCTAGCTGGAGATTGAGTGCATTAGTGTGTTGTTTTAAAGAAAGGGGCTTCTGAGGCAAGGTTCCATTTGGGACTCCGCAGGTGACACATGGTGTCCCAGCTTTTGTCACCTGGTTTGCTCAAAGGCGGGTGAGGCCTTGCTCTGCAGAAGGCTGCCAGCTCAGAGCCCGTGGTTCAGTACCCATGACAGGAAGACTGTGACATCTGCCACAGGAACTGTGTCACTGGGTAGATGAAGCCTGTCCCAGAGCACGTGCGCTCTTGGCTCTGTGGACTGACAGCGCAAGAACTAGTGATAATTATGTCTGCCAGTGGGGGGCACCAGCAGGAGCTGAGCATGACAACATGGTGTGTCCCTCAGGGGGGAGTATTCCTGGGTACAAATGCTTCCTAGACGCTTCTTTCCGGGTGATGGTTGGGCGCCAGCAGCAGGTCCTGAGGCTCACTCGCTTGATGGAGAGGCTGTCTTAGTGCCGCCTCTGAGTAGGGCTTTGGGCAGCTTGCTTCAGGAACCCATTCTTGCAAGGAGACAGCACCTAAGACTTTACTGAGGAGACCCTGTCTGTGTTTTGCTTTGGTTCCCTCTTCAGCAAAACCAGCCCAAGGCCTCCAATACTGTCAGTCAAGACTGCTGAACACTTTCCGAGAGGAACCTGAAGTCAGCAAAGTGGCTGGGGTGAAATTAGGATGGCAGTGTTTCAGCTGGCTTCTCTGCCCTCAGTGTGAATTGGTCAGTTTATTCAGCCTCCCTCACACTTCCTCAGTCATCTATAAAGTGGGATGAGAGTAGGCAAGAGGACTGTGGGAATAATCAGGTGCCACTTAGGAAGTCTTCCATTCCCCCCACTTAGATAGGAACTCTGTCTGGGTCCAGGATTAAGAAAGAGGACGACAGGGCTGAGCAGAGGTGACGGTCAGAGCCAGCTGAGCAGCAACCAGTAGAGATTGGGAAGTGCTGGGATAGTCTGCTTGGTGTTCAGGAAAGCATCGGGGCCTGGTCTGGCATTTAAATGTTCATCTTCAGGCCCTCAGGCCTCCTCTGGGAAAGTTAGGTTTGTCCCCCACTGCTGTCTTGGTTTGTGAGTCAGATGGGAATGAAAACTCCCTTTCTAAGAGGGTAATTTGAGGCTTCCACCCAGAGGGGAGCCTCAACAAGAGCTGTGCCTGCCTGAGGAAGCGAGCTTTGCTGTATTTGTCTCAGGGCATTTGTCCAAGGAGAAGTGGTGGGTCCTGATGGGTGTGGAGCTATAGATGACGGGAATGTGGCTGGTCTCCTAGTCTGGGAGAGGTTATCCTGGGAAAACCACCAGAAAGACAGGGGTGAGGACTGGGACACCTCCGCCTAAGGACCAGATGCTTGACTTGATAAGGACAGAGCATCCCACAGCAGGAGCCAAAGGCTGGGTGTGGGAGACACACGGCAGTGCATAGTAGACAGGCTGGGCAGGGAAAACCCAGGGAGAATAGTCACCGTTATCCCAAGAACAGCACAGAGGATGATAGGAGGGAAGACAGCACAGTAGCTGTGTATTTACACTAACAAGCACCTCGCTCGCTGCCTTGGGTCTGGAAGTCCTCACTGGATCTGAAGTCTTCCCAGTGAAACCAGGACTCAGGCTGTGTATGTAGACAGGAAAGGAAAAGAGTGGGCTGGGTCTACCTCTGGACAGGCTACCTGGGAAGCCTGTGGGCCCGTGTAGCCTAGGGTCAGTGAGCCCAAGGAAGAGGGATGGGAAGGCTGGGGTGCTCCGGGGAGGGACTGCAAGCCCAGTTGTGGCACCTACTGCCACTGAGGCTTGTTCAGGCTCCAGCCACACAGGGATTCATGCTCCTTTGTGACTTGCAGGCGAGTACCCAGACTTCCCTTTTCCCTGCTCCAGTTTCCCCACCGAGCCCTGTTACTATGGTTACCTACACAGGCTCTGCCCAGCAACCAGCACTAGCTCAGCATGTTGTAGGTTTTTAATCCTGCTCCCAAAGTCATGGTACCAGCTGGGCAGACCTCGGCTTCCGCTGTCCTGTGATAGCCATGTCCTCCTCCTGCACAGCAGCTCTAAGGACCCCTAAGAGCTCGCTGTCACTGCCGTCAGCCCATTGAGGGGCCAGGTCACACCCAGTTCTGGAAATCTACCCCCAGACACACCCAGAGGCCTGTCCTTTTAGGGTAGGTTCCAGAGTGGACAAAGAAAGAGTTTCTATGCCAGCCCCGAGTAGTCTTCCTGGGACATCGCTTGCTCCACAAAGGTGGATTTATCAAGTTCTGTGTTTAGCGATTCAGCCTAGAAATGGCATGCCCTGTCACACAGAAAGCTGGGGCTGCTAGGGTCCTAGTGTGTGAGACCCAGGCAGGCAGAGAGGTGGGTTCACTCTAGGAAAACAGTCGTCGTCTGCGCTGGGAGACGCCACTGGGCTGACACAGAGAACTGCACAGTGACCAAACTCAGTTGCCACTGGGCTGACACAGAGAACTGCACAGTGACCAAACAGTTGAACCTTGAAGACAGAAAACAGTAGTGAGTGCTTTGTGGCTGGAGAGCAGTCAGGTAGAGAGGAGCAGACAGAAAAAGGCATTTAAATGCCCTTCTGAGGACAGTGGTGACAGCACACTCCACAATACGCTCCAAACATGGCTTCCGAGCACGGTGGATTCCCCAGTCCTTGAAAGTACCCAGTGAGGCTCCCTCTACCTCAGAGATGCCACCCTTACAAACACCTGGCCTACCCTTCCTCCTACTAGATTCCAGTGCGCATGTGCAGACGCATCCCTCCCGGATCTCGGTTCTTCATCCCCATCCCCTCCTCCCTCCCCATGGCTGCCTGGAGGAGCCCATCACCCACGGTCCCCACTGGGTGCCTGGAGCTGAGAGCTGCTGGAGGTGGAGGAGTGGGGAGGGGCGTTGCCAGATGAAGCACAGGCTGTGTTCCCGCGTGGCTGTGTGGGTGGCTTTCACCGGGAGGGAGAGGATTTCTTGGCACTTTCCTTTCCTTTACTGTTTGCAGTTCCTGGCTAAGTTTAATAGGCTGGCTCTAGCAGCGATCTCTCTGAGGATTTCCCACCATTCCTGGTACCTTCTTCCAGGCATCCTCTCCCGGGCCATCTGTGTTTCTTGAGGAGGAGGAATACAGATCACCAAAGAGCTGCAGCCCCCTGCCTCCGGGAGGGAGGGCGGCTCTGTGCAGAAGCAGTGAGGGTGACTGGTGGGCAGGATGGGGCCTTGGATCTGGTGGGATTACTCAGGTTTCAGGGCTCCTTCGTTCTATCTGGCAGGCCAGTCCTCAACTGACACGACAGCCTCTGGGAACCAAAGTAGACTCAGACAGGGAAGGCAAAGCTAGGTAAAGACTGCTTTGGCTGAAGGAGAGGATGCTAGGAGGTGCCAGCAGGAATGTGGGGTCAAATCTCAGCTTTGCCAAGCACAGCCATGGGAGTGTATGAGAGTCACTTCAGACACCAGATGTCCCTGCCCTGTTGCGCTCAGAGGGCCCCACAACTGTTGTGACTGGCTAGCTACTCCTAGATCCTGGAAGAAGGAAAAGTGAGCATGAATGCGAGAGGGCCTGACGATATTGTGTGAAGCAAAGCAGGGAGCTGAATGACAACAGCTGACAGACACGTCCACCTGGAAGGCATATGACCACAGCACTACCCCGGGGCTTCTCTCTAAGTCTGAAATCTTGCAGAGTTCCAAAATGAACACTGGGACCTTGAGCCTTAGGATTATCTCTCCCTGCCTGGACCAAGGGTTTTGTCTTTGGAGAGAACTTTGCAGAAAAAGAAACAGGAGGCCATTTCCGAGGGTGTGGCCAGTTTCTGGGCCTGTGGCAGCAGTGAAATGTGACAGTGAGTGGGGTTAGCAGGATGGGCCCCTGTGAGGGCCATCGGATTTTTTCACCCTCAACCATCTTTCTCAAACTACATTTCACCTGCAGGCAACTCGGGACGTGGTACTGAGTCGGGCACCGGAGCAGGCAGAGGACCGGAAAGTGAGCCTGCAGAATGCTTCAGCCATTTACGACCTTCTGAGCATCACACTGGGCCGCCGAGGCCAGTATGCCATGCTTTCTGAGGTAGACTCAGTCACTCAACCTACCTCACTTCCTGGGAGTTTAGGAATTCACAGAGGGAATTGCATGAGGTGACCATTGGTCCTTCCCCACTTGCCCTTTCCTCTCGGGCTGCCTCTCACTAGTCCTGTGACCTCCAAGTCAGTCACCCTAGTACTTTGGGGGTAACTAGAGACCTTACCTTAGGGTGATTAGGAAGAAACTGATGCGTGTAAAAAGCAGAGAGCCCTACCACACCCCAATAAACACTAGCTGTTTTTATTTCATAAGCCTTATTTCATTTGCACACCAAATGGTCTGAAACCATCCATGTATTATGGAGGTGGGAACCTAGGATGAGACAGCCGTTGTGCAGCATCACAGTGCATGTGTGGCAGGGACTGAATTGTCCCTGTGTTCCCAGGCTGCCCCGTGCGCGGGGGGTCATGGTTACCGTGAGGAACTGGGATGCAGGGCCAGCAGGTGGCTGTGGGGCAGTGCTGACTGCGTGTTCCTCCCCAGTGCCTGGAACGAGCTATGAAGTGTGCATTTGGAGAGTTTCACCTTTGGTACCAAGTGGCCCTCTCCATGGTGGCTTGTGGGAAGGTAAGGAGCAGGGCTGTGGGGTGGGGGTTAAATGCCCACTCTGATCCCTCCCAGACGTGGAGAGCACTGGTTTCTTTGAGTTCGGTGCTGGAGACTTGGTGTTGATTGGGAACTGTGACCCAGAATTGGGATGACTTTCTGAAGTGGGTGGAGAAGGCTCTGTTCATGTGCTGGTGATGGCGTGCATGCCCATGCGCGGGTATGAGTTTGGATGTTTCTCCCATCCTGTGATCCAACACACAGTGTTTGCAGCACTTCTGCTGTTGGCTCTGCGAGAGGGGAACGCTGTTCCTGCCCCACAGAGTTTTGAGTTGGGAATCGTGCCTAGGAGGGATAGCTGCTGATGAATGTAGCGACAGGTACCTGGGTGGAGACAGCAGAAGAGCTCAGCTCTGCCCAGAGCCAGGGTAGGCAAGCATTCGCCCTCCATCTGCCCAGCCCCCGCTCCAGCATTCCTGATTTTTGCTCAGATCAGAACTGCACTTATGTAAGCCTCTATTTTAAGGAGAGACATGAAAGGAAAGCCCCCGGAGCTGGGGGCTGAGGGAGATGTGTCTGATGATGCTGTGAATGCAGGAAACAAGGTGGTCTGAGCTCGAAGACTGTTCCAAGAGCTGTAAATACCCAGGGCCCTTTCGTGGAGCTGAGGGAATCCCTCACCCCCTGCCCATCTGTGCTACATTCCATTTCTAGCCCCACAGCCTCTCCGAGGAGGGCCCTCCCACTGTGCCAGTACCGCCTCCACGGATGGGGGGTGCCAGCCAGCCCTGGGTCTCCGCGCTAAGACAAGGCCAGAGCCTGGCAGGGAGGGAGAGGAGGATCAGGTGCTGCAGGCCTGTCAGACTGTCTGCAGAGAGTAGCCAAAGTCAGCAGGGACGCTCCTTGAGCATCCTCTGCTGGACATCGCTCTGCCCATCCCTTCTCCATCACGGGGCCCACCTCCCAGAGCATCTCAAAGTCACAGCATGACTGCTGCGCTCAGCAGGGTGTTGTCAGAAGTCTAGGAGAATTCCTAATACAGACAGGGCTGGCCCTGCAGGATTAGAGGGGACCCTCCAAAGGAGCAAGCAGCGTGAGATAAATGGAGAGGTGGAGGACAGCAGGGACTCCAGGCTGAGGGGAGTGTGAACTAACGGGGAGGGGCCAAACGATGAGCCGGAACAGGTTTGCAGGACTTGAAGGGACCATCTGCCTGGGGAGTAACATAGGCTGGGTAGCTGTGGCTGGACCTTGTGGGGATCCTGTGCACACAGCAGCATGGAGCAGCGGCTTCCTGCCTCCCCCAAACAGGAAACACGTTTAGCCTTAGAATAGCAGAGATGAGGAACAGCCTAGAGCCTTGCACTGCTCCTGGGTTGTGGATTTATTTTTAAGTTACCCTCTTTAAAAACAAACAAGCAAAAACAAAACAAAAGAACAAAAAACTATCCATGGAAGTTAGCTTCAATTTTGAGAAAGTTCCTGGAGGTCCCAGCCTCAGGAAAAGGAACCACAAATGTGGGATCTTTCACCTCTTTATGGGGAAGCTGGACCCAAAGTGGTCCAGACTTCAGCCTCTGGGAAGCCATTCCCTCTCTGGCTCCTTCATGATCTAGCAAAGTGGGCATGGGTAGTTGGAGTAGTTAGTAATTCCTCATATCTGAGGTACACAGCCTGCAGACATTGCTCTCCCAATGCACCCAGTGCACTGGGAGATTGTTCTAGAAGGCGTTCTCCAATCCTCCTGAGAATCCTGCATGCCAAAACCATTTGCCTGACTATCCTGGCAGACCTCAAAGGAGTGAGTGGCCAGAGTTTGCCTTTGCTGAGCCCAAGCCCCAGGTTCTATACCTTCCAGAAGGTGCGACTGGGCAGATAGAAATATGCCTGGTGTCTTACCCCAGGAATGGCGGATGAGTTCTGTGGCATGACTTAGGTTCCCTCTCTTGGTCTCCATGCAGCAATTGCATTGGCTGCGTTGCTAGGTAACCAGCATGACAGGAGGAAAAAAAGAAGCCTGCTGCTCCTACTGCTGGGTCCTCAGATGGCTCCTTAAATAGCAGTGTTTTTCGGTTTTCATGGGGGTGGAGTGGGAAGGGATAGGGTGGGGTGGGAACCAGTGGGTGGACTGTGGAGGGTCAGGACTAGAGAATCCTGTTTCCAGGATGCAAAGGTCAGTAGCTGAGGAGAAGCCTGAGGCTTGCTGGGGTGTGTAGATGTAAGGACAGTGGTGAGGGACTTAGTTTGTCATTCCCAGGAGAACATCTCCAAGAAGGTGGGCCTTGGCAGCTCCCGCACAGTCCTCCTTGATGCAGTCCACACTGAGAACTCCTGTTACGCCTGTTGTTTTCTAGTCCTGGCTTTGAGCTTGTCCTATCTTAGAAAGATGGGGGATTTTGGCATTTGTCTTCTTCCCTGCTACCCTGCTTTCCGTGTTCTCTTGGAGGGGTCCTCTGTCTTTCTCATCGGACTCCATCACCTGAGCCCAGTACCGAGCCCAGGGTAGGCCCCGGATGAATTACGGTTAGTGGCACTGCTCTGCTTCCTTTTACTTATAATAAAACAAAGGAGACTGAAGGATTTATAATGAAAAGAAGCTTATTTGCCTCAATAGTTTTGAAGCTCAAAGACAGGGTGCCAGTACTGGCCACCTCAAGACAGATGACATAACAGAAGTGGAAACAAGTAGGAGGTACAGCAAGACAGGAAGCCAGATGGGGAGGTACTTGAAAGTCTTGTTCATTTTATACCAGTCCCTTGCAAGAGCTATGAGAACAATATCCAGTTCTTTTAGGGCACACACAATGACTGTTAAGCATCCCCCAGTAGACCCCCTTTTCATCATGGTTCCGTGACTCAGGCCTAACCACTCTGAGAATGAAGCCTCCAGCACATGCATCCTTGGAGAACACACTCAGAATGTATGCAAACCATAGCTCAGTCAGAGCCCCAGGAAATCTGTAACACCGGTAGAAGAGAGTTCTTCCATAGATGGTGGGGAACAGAGAGGTATCCCGGGGGCGGTGGAAACACACATTCCAGTCATATCCTACTGCAGGCAGATGAGCCTGCCAGAGCCCTCCTTTCCTTAGTGGCACCCCCAGAGTTCCTAGGGAAAAGGGGGGCTAAGTTAAAGAAGCTCAGCCCACAGTAGAACCCAAAATGCGGTAATTGCTATAGTGACACACATATACCTGAGGGTCACAAGTGATTTGGAACTTACATGCCAGGAGAATTACTGTTCTTTCCTTCAGAAGTGTTAGATTCAGAAAAATATAAGATTCCAGGTTTCAGACCATGGAACTGGGCTCTCTCTCTCTCTCTCTCTCTCTCTCTCTCTCTCTCTCTCTCTCTCTCTCTCTCTCGGAAACCAGCTTTTTCTGGCCAAAGTCATCACCACAGAGGCCATAAGGTAGGGTTTAAGAGTTAGGCCCAGGCTGTGTTCGAACCCTTTCTTGGTCACTTACAGGCTTTGAACCAGCTCCTTGACTGCCCGGCTCCCCCTTCAGCTCTAATGCTGCCTGTCTGGTAGGGATGTTGTGAAAATCCAACACTCTCATGGAAAAGTTAGCAAACTCTCTGTAAAGGGTAGGTCGGTTAGTCAGTTTGAACTGACTGTTAATAGGCAACCTGTCTCAGCCGCTCCGCTCCAGTGTGGTACCATGCAGCACACAGACAGAGTGTGTACTAACAGGCGTGAGTGAGTGTCAACTAGACCTTATTACAGAGACAGGCAGTGGGTTAGACTCAGTCTGTGGGATCTTTTGGCAGCCCCTGACTTAGAAACATACCTGGAACATGATAAAATATGGAGTATTATCTGTCGTTCCTGATTGGAATGGTTGACATACCTGTCAGGGCCTGGATACCCTTCCTTTCTGACCCTCCCCACATCTCCTCAGCAAATCCTGAGTGAGACCTAGAGTCCCGAGGGGCCTCAGCTTCCTGTCTGAAGGTCTCCTCACTGTCTTACCTTCCTTTGTACATCTGTCCATCTGCCCAGTCCTGTTTCCAGCTCTCTTCTCCAAGGACAGGGTTGGAGCCCCTGTCTGTTCTCAGATCTCTGTGTTTCTCATATGAATCTGTTCTGTTATCACATGGGGTGTTGCCACGTCACCAGAGGGTGAGCTTCGTGGTCTCCATTCTCCAATGGAGGGAAACAAGGCTCAGAGAATTCACCTGCAAGGACTGTTGGGCATACCCCTGAGGGCATAGGACACCCTAGATATGGAGACCGAGGGTGGCCAGTGACTGTGTCCCCTACTCTGCCTGCAGTCAGCCTACGCCGTGTCGCTGCTCCGTGAGTGCATGAAGTTGCAGCCCTCGGACCCCACTGTGCCCCTGATGGCTGCCAAAGTCTGCATTGGGTCCCTGCATTGGGTGAGTGATATGGGAGGCTATGGCAGGCAGAGCCCAGGTTCGATGACCTCCTGGGAAGCACTCTAGCAAGTGGGAATGATGTGGGGGTGTTTGCAGTAGAAGACAGGGTGCCACCTTTGTGCATGAACAGGGGAACCCACTAACCTCAATCTTGACAGCATAACCCCAGTTTCCCAACTGGTATCTGACTGTGGTTCAACTTTGAAATGTGATCTTCAGAGAGTCAAACAGACAGGAATTAGGAGGGGTGGGGTGGCAGGTAAGACTTCAGAGTTATCTAGACCCGCCTAGAGGCGGGGAAAGAGGCTGCAGATGATTTTGTACCTATAGAGAAGGGGAGGGGTCGGAGTCAGTCCTAGCCTGAGACAAAACAAAGATGGCTCCTTGCAAGCCCCTTCTTTGTTCTTACTGAACCCCTGGACTTTCCTGGATCCTGCTGTCTGCTCCCCACTTCTGCTGAGGTAGCTGTTAGGAGGAGACTAGAGCTCAAAGGCTATTTCTGCTCAGCTGATGGCCTTTACTGGGGCTCTTGAAAGTATCCCCAGAAGGTCAGTAGCTTGAAGCAGTGAGAACACAGATGGCCTGGGGTCCTGAGGCCCAGGCCTTTGATGGGCTCAGATCCAGAACACTGGACCCTAGAGAGGGCTGTTCTGCCTGGTAACCGTCTCCAGATAATCTTCACTCTGGTCCCAGTCAGCTTTCTGGTGTGAGGGAGAGTCCCTTTTCTGTATTCTGAGTGACGCAGAGCAAGTTCATCATCCCTCACACCTGTCATCTTGTACCCCACATATCCGCTCCCGCAGGCTAGGAAGCCCCCATTTCCTCCTCTGCATTCTGAATCCAAAGCAAGCACCCACTCTGTTGTGGGTGGCATGCAGCTGTAGGCTGCAAGGCTGCTGACTGCAGAGTCCCAAGCCAAATCCTTGCAGCCAAGGGTACTGGGAGCTGAAGGTGTGGAGGGCTGTTTCCCAACCCCCAACTCAGACTCCTTATTCCAGGGCGTCTGAGAGGGATCCTTAGGCTCATCCCTTAGATGATGCCTAAAATACCCATGTCTCTGGGAGCAGGGCTGGGGAGGGCACATGTGCTCCCCTGAGTTGCCAGCTCCGAGGAGCTGTGAGGCCACCAAAGGCGCCCTTGCCAGGAAGCCCTAAATTTAGGTCTTCCCACCGTGGAGGAGCCGTTTCCCTCTGCAGCATAATTACAGTGATTATGTGCATTCAGATTACATGGTAATAAAATTAGGATCAAATCAGTCCAAATTGAAATCAGATGAGTTAGGAGCAAAGTAATCAATGACAACATAAATAGAAAGGCCCAAAAGGAAGCTTAAACATGGAGACTTGTCATCAGAAAATGGGAGAAAGGCGGACTGCTCCCAGGAACTGAGAATAGTTTGAGTACTGACTGTCAGCGAGGCTCTCGAGGGGAGTAGGGAGGAGGCTGGGCTGGACAGCCTTCCTGACTTGGACACCTCCCGCCCCCTCTTCTTTTATTACAGCGAGTTTTCTTTTGTTTTTGTTCTATGTGGCTGTTTTCCCAGCATGCATGTCTGTGTACTGTGTGCACAATGCCCACAGAGGCCAGAAGGGGGCGTCAGATCCTCTGGGACTGGAGTTAGAGATGGTTGTGAAGCACCATGTGGATGCTGGGAATCTAGCCTAGATCTTCTAGAAGAGCAGCCAGTGCTCATCTGCTGAGCCATCTTCCCGGCCCACTCTGGACTTCCTAGAGTCTGGTTTGTACTCACCTTGGGCATGGATTGAACTGTGGTGTTTCTCCAGGGCAGATCTCTGTCGCTGCTGAGGCCGATGAGTGGTGCTGGCGAGTGCCTATCCCCTGCCCTCCAGGAACCCCGGCCCCTCACTGTGACCTTTGCCTAGTGTTTCCAATTAAGTATCTTGGGCACTTGCTTTGCCTCGCTTTCTGGCCACAAGGCAAATTTGGGGAGCAGACAGAAAAGAAGATGTAGACATTTTCTTGGCTCCCTCCAAGCACATTTAAAAATGATTTAATTTTAAAAGTTGGGACTTCTTCAGGAGACTTGAGGACAGGGCATGCGTGCAGACTGTGTGCCACACAGACAGCAGACAGGGCTAAGCAGATGTGGGTAAGCTCACTGTGCAAAGGTCTATGCTGTGTGTCTCCTGAGGTCTATATGCCCCGAGCGAGTGAGCCTGCCAGAAAGAACATAGGCTATGGAAAAGAGAGGGTTCGAGTCTTTTAGTCACTTACTCACTAGCTTGTATGGCTTAGAGGGGTGCTTCTCTCTGTGTGTGCCTCAGTTCCCTCATCTACAGTCTGGGAGCTGGTGTGCCCACTAATCGGGTGGCAGTGAGTCACAGGGGACCGTGTGTCGCATATGGCACATGGCAGACCTATGACAGACTGGAAGTGGCTCTGCTTTGCTTTCCAAGCCCAGGAGTATGGATTGTCGCGAAGCAGGGAAGCACACCAGCTCTCTGGCCACTGCCTTGTAGAAGTTTGAAGGTGCCTATTACTCCCTGAAGAAAAAAAAGCAGACTTTCCACAAAGCAACTCCAGGCCCTACTGGGAGGGGCCCAGGAGAAACCGGAGGTCTGTAAACGGAGCCTGCAGTCTCAGGGAGGGGCTCCCTCCAGTCCTGGGGAGAGAGGAAGCAGGTAGAGTATCTGAGGTGGCTGGTGCGAGTGAACGAGGCTGCAGGAGATGGACGGCAGCCCTGACCCAGCAAGTGTGCCAGCAAAGCTGTGAGTCTACAGTGCAGGGACCAAATTAGGAAACCCTCGGAGACAGAAGCTTGGGAAAGCACACGGTGTTTCCTTCCCTGTGAGAGCGAAGCGGAACCACTGAAGGGTCACCCCCTACAGTGCACGTGTGCTCTGTGCTTTCCCAAGGGTCAGGGGAGGAAACCGAGAGTGCAGAGGGTAGCTACGAACCCCTCCAACCGGCCTGGGCTGGAGCCACACACAGCTCTACCATCTGCTGACGGGACCTTGGAGCTGGGGGTCACAGGAGCTCCCTGTGCCTCATAACCTCCTGCCGTGGTGCTATGATATGGCTGTCAGGCCTCAGGCTGCTTAGACATCCAGAGGCAGGGAGGACCTCGCCTTGGTGGTCATGGTTGCTCTGGGTAAGTGTTAGGAGACAGCACTGGGAAACCCTCGTCTACATGTATTCTGGAGGACCACTGGCTGCCTAGATTGGAGATGAGGAGGAAGTGTCTGATGTCTGGACCTGAGGTCCCCAGCAGGAGGAGGCTGGCAAGGGTAGAAATAGAGTTGGGCAGCCAAGAACCATTTATATGCCACAGTACATAAAGTCACTGCTGTTGATCTTGACAATTAGTCAGGCACACCAGACATCACAGTATCATGGCACCAGTCCTCCCAGCAACCCTCTGAGGGGGACATTGTTGTCCAGGGTTACAGAAGCAGGGACTGAGGCCCGCAGGATAACCTCAGAGGGCTGGAGGCCAGGCAGTGTGCCCAGTGCTCCGTTCTCATCACCACACAGCTCTGCCTCTGTGAGGAGGAGAGTCAGGGGCTGGTCCTGAGTCTGGTTGGGTCCTGGCACTTCAGAGCCAGGGTAGCAGGGCCAAATTCTAAAAGCTTTCGGATTGCCACACCTGCTTTAGAGGAAGAGAGACAGGACCTAATAAAACGTTTTGTTTCTATTTAGTTTTCATTTTGCTATGACAGAATCCCCCCATTTGCTAGCTAAGGTATCCATGTCCATGAATACCATGTGTAATTATTGTATTGTACATTAACTTACTTGGAATTCATGCTATTTTTCCTTTATAATTGCTGCAGTGAGTCCACATGCAGAAAGCCTGCCTTGTGGGTGGCACCAGAACTCAAAATAGTGTTGGCCCTGTAGGAACACTCCTGAGCCTCTGGAATCTTCCCATTTCCGCCACAGCAGGTGCCCCGCCCCTTCAGGCTCCTTTACGCACATGGCTCCTCATAGCTGTGTCCAGACTGAGACACTGCTCCATGGCTAACGGGCCTCTGGCTCAGGCAATTCCATCGTAATCCAAGCAGAGAGACTTTACCTGTGCACCCTCCCCAGCCATGGCTGGCAGCCAGAGCTACCCTACTAATGCAGGGGAAATCACCTTAAGTCAGGATGTTTGTAGAGTCGGCCACTGCTGGAAGCCAACATGAGCGTCGCTCTCACCTCCACTGGACTGCCTGTGTGATTCTCTGGCTGGCTGGAATACCTGCGGTTGGGGTGTGGCTGGCTGTTGTGGTGTGGAAGTGTGTGTGAGTGGGAGGGAGATGTTGAAGGAAGCAATCCTGCATTCCTGGGAGCCGCTGTTCTGGGTGAGACACAGACATGTTGTTTTGTTTTGCACATAGCAGGTTAGGGGCACTGACTTAGGGTTCCACTTCTGTGAAGAGACACCATGACCGAGGCAACTCTCATAAACGATAACATTTAATTGGGGCTGACTTGCAAGTTCAGAGGTTCAGTCCATTATCATGGCAGGAGGCACAGCAACAGCCGTGGCGCTGGAGGAGTCAAGAGTTCTACATCTTGACCAATGGCGGCCAGGAGAAGGGTTCTGTTTTCCACAGCTGGGCAGAGCTTGAGAATTAGAAGACTTTAAAGCCCACTTGCACAGTGACACACTTCCTCCGACAAGGCCGTATCCCCTAATAGTGCCACTTACCGTGGGCCAGGCATATTCAAACCACCACAGGCACCTAGGGAAGAGCTAGAGAATAGACCTAGCCTTAGCCCCAGCCCTGCACTCTAGCCAGCCTCACTGCTATGGATGCCACGGGTGTCCATAAATTCTGCCTCCTGGGCCTTCTCCTTGTGTCCCATGCTGTGTGTAATTATGTGTGCCCATGTGGCCTGTGCCAGTTGGGCCTTTTCCAACTGGAACAGTCTCCTGCTCCCAGGACAGAAACAGCCCAAGGCCTTTTTCCCCTGCTCAGGAAGGGAGGGAGCGAGCCCTGGACTAGCCTGCGTGGCAGCCTGCCCACTCTGCAGGTTGGCCATGTTCAACAAGGCACGTGTTCCCAAGGCCCAGAGCACCAGGCTGGGCTCCCTGTCTGCAGACCAGGCCCTATAGAGACCACGTGAGGAGGAGCCACAGACACTGGCCTGTTTTGAGTTCCTGTTCTCAGTACAGCAGGCTTT
Source organism: Tokudaia tokunoshimensis (assembly GCA_036184795.1). Classification (NCBI taxonomy): domain Eukaryota; kingdom Metazoa; phylum Chordata; class Mammalia; order Rodentia; family Muridae; genus Tokudaia; species Tokudaia tokunoshimensis. The sequence goes on along the minus strand of BTHU01000012.1, from coordinate 5,905,763 downwards.
GGGGATTGTCTTTCTGGAAGAGCCTGGACCTGTGACCTTGAACACTGACTCCTTGGAGGGGAACAGGTCCAGGGAGGCATTTCCTGATAGAATGGCTCTCCTGGCTTAGTCACATGGCCTGGAAAAGTCATGTCACCTACAGTTCCAGTTTGGGGAGCTACTCTGTTTGTACTTGCAGCTGACAGTGTTGCAGGTTGGTGACTGTGTTGCCTTCCCCGCTCAGGACAACAAAGCCCACCCCAGTGACCATTACCTCTCCTCTTTGCAGCTGGAAGAGGCAGAACACTTTGCCATGGTGGTAATTGGCCTTGGAGAGGAAGCAGGAGAGTTTCTGTCTAAAGGCTACCTGGCCCTGGGCCTCACCTATAGCCTGCAGGCCACTGATGGTGAGTGCTGGGCCTCAGGACTGTCTGCTGGGGATGTTGCTTCAGGCTTCCCAAATGCCTCCACAGTGTCTCATTCCACTAGTTTTGTTTCTATTTATAGTCTCATTCCACTAGTGATTTGTCCAGACACACAAACTCCTCTGGGACATGTGCATACACATACACTCCCTGCCACCCACACATACATGCATACACATGACATGTGCATGCACATACACTCCCTGCCACACACACACACACACACACACACACACGCATACATGTCTCTCAGTTCCAAGAGTTTCCACTGGTGCTCAGACAATCACTAAAGTGCCATTCCTCCTCATGGGTCCAGTCTGTCACCATGTAGGTGCTGCCTGGCCACACTGCCTGTACTGCTTCCTGTCTAGAGTGCCATCCATCCTTCACCCCACTGAGGCTTCCTTCTGCACCCCATAGGCCTGCCTGTACCCTCAGCTCTGCAGCAATCCTCTAGGGTCTTTGGAATCCCTCCTCAAACATGACACAGACCCAAGTACCTATAGGAGTATCCTATGATTCTTATCCTCCCTGCCCTGGGCCATGTGTTTAGTTCCCAGTCATTCTAGTTCAGCCCGGTGCCTCCCCATTGAGCAGATGGACATCTACTTTTGTATCCTTGAAGTCTGGAGGGGAGGAGGTGAGGAACCCTGTGGGAAAAAAAAGAAAGCAAGGGGCCTGGCGCGCGCGGACGCGTGGGGGAAAAAGGGGCATGCGGCTGGCCGGGCCGGCGCGTGGGCCTTGCTCTCAGGCCAAGGTAGTGTGCAAATGCAGAAGCAGGCAAGTTGCACACGTGCCTCAGCCTAACGGGGAGCGGGCGGTCACACCACCGGCCGGTCTCGCGTGTGGGCGCGCGCGGGCGTGCGGAGAAATGTCACGCAGAAGGCAGAGCCATTCTGATGTGGATTTCTCTGTCTGTTACCTGTACTCACAGACTGTCTGCGTGGCTGAATCTCTGACGGCGCGTACCAGCTAGCTCCGTGTGGCGAGTTTAATAAGAGGCGGCCCATAGCTTTGATGTTTTATTATTAAGAAAATAGAAAGAGAAAAGAGATAGAAAGACAAAGGAAGAGGAGAAAATAGATAAGAAAAACCATGACCACATGGAAAGGGGAGAAAATGGAGAGACAGAGAGATAGACAAAGAAGAAGGCCGGGGGAGAACAAGCGGGGGGGGGGGGGGGAGAGAGAGAGAGAGAGAGAGAACGCGCTGAGGGGTGCTGTTATAGTAAGTTGGGTGGTCAGGTAACCTGAGAGGCGGGGAGAGTGTGGCTGCAGGCAGGTGACTGCCGAGGCGGAGTCAGGCTAGAACCTGGGGCGTGGCCACATGTCTCATTAAGGTCCCACAGAACCCCATTCATATTTTGCCTGCATCTCATAGTACCTGCTCCTGTGTGTAGCCTTAAGGTACCCTTGAAGCCATATAACACAGTCGGGTACTGGTTGTCTTCTGCCCCTCACACATCACATCTTAGGATCTTCGGGCACTGTCATTCTGGCTAGTGAGGTGGCCGCCAACCCCTTAGCTATAGTCTGCAGTGATAGGCACAGCAGTCTTCTGTGCCTCGCATCCTGTTACCGCACCCTGAGGTGCACATGGGGCCCTGATAGGATCCTACCTTGCCAAGTTCCTGTGCCCCGGGGATGGGCCAGGGAGAGATTTGCTCCTCTTTAGTGACCCCTCCATCTATCCTGTCTCCTGCAGCCACCCTGAAGTCCAAGCAAGATGAACTTCACCGGAAAGCACTGCAGACCCTAGAGAGGTGAGGAGACCTAACCCTTAACCCTTTGCATGGAGGATGATATAGAGAGGTGAGGAGGCCTAACCCTTTGCTTCTTTGCATGGAGGATGATAAGATGGAGGTCCTCATGCAGCCTCACTTTCTGAAATGGATGTTTCTGTCTCCCTTTTATGGATAAGGAAACCAAATTGCCAGGAAGTCACCCAGCAGGCAGGAGTATGTTGTTGTGGTCAGGTGACTTTGCCCTTAACCCTGGGCACCGGTGAGGCCTGCGGTCAGCTCAGAGCTGGGTTTCTACATCTGCCAGGCCCAACCCTTGCTCCTGGGATTCTCGGGCTTCCACTGGTGTTGTGATATGTGACATAAGGCAGGAAAAGCAGCCTGTATGGCAGTGGTTCTCAGACCTGTGGGTTGCCTTGGGGGTTACTCGCCTTGGGAATTGCATATCAGATATCTTGTATATCAAATATTTACAATATGATTCATAACAGTAGCAAAATTACAGTTGTTAAGTAGCAATGAAGTAATTTTATGATTGGCAGTCACCATAACTTGAGGGACTGTGTTAAAGGCTTGCAGCATTAGGAGTGCTGAGAACCACCGAGTCCTTCTAGCCTCTGCCTGGCCTTATCAGAGCTGCGGGGACCTCCCACCCACAGCCTGGACCTCACAGAGATTTCCTGGATTTGGGAGTGAAGAAACCAATAAACCTCCTTCCTCAGGCCCCACCTTGATCACACCCAGCCCACCTGAGCCTCCCTCCCCTGGCCTGACCCGTGCGCTCCCTCTAAGCCTTCATCCCCCACACAGAAGTGGCAAGGATGTTACAGGAAGGCCTGGCTAGGTCTCCTTGTACCAGCAGCCTCCCTCTGGGTCATGTTGTTCCCCAGCCACAAAAGCAAGATCTTCCCATCCTAACTAACACCTGAGGCTTTCCCACCTCGCCCCACCAGTGTTGCCAGCCCTGGGACTTCTTGCTCAAGTAGGAGGAGGCCTGCATCCTCCTCGGGACAGTGTGCTCTTCTTTAGCAGGAGAGCCACAGGTTGACAGGCCAGGCAACATTTACAGATGTCCTGCCCCCATCCCTGTCCTTCCCCTTCCTTAACATCTGTCACCTGTATGAGCCATCAGCTGCCATCTGAGAGGGGCCGGCAGAGTCTCCCACCGTATTGCCCACAGCACCCAGCACAAGGCTGGCACGCTGCTCACTTGGTAGTAACTGACTTTTGACTCCCTTTCCTCTGCAGAGCCCAGGAACTGGCACCCGATGACCCCCAGATTATCGTCTATGTCTCCCTGCAGCTGGCCCTCGTCCGACAGGTGTGTTGCCACAGTTCCTTCCTAACCCTCAGATCCATGAGGCATCTGACCTCCTCTCTCTGTCCCTTGGTGTCCTTATCTTTCGTGTGAGCATCTCTGTGTGAGGGGTCTACTCCAGATTCTGTCAGTGTGGTTACACCTCAGCCCACTTAGGTAGGCACGCAGGAAAGGTTATTCTGTGCCCAGACTTTTCTTAGAATACTGCAGTCTGAGAAACAGGGAAGTGACCACAACATCATTGCTTGTGCCCTGCACCCTACCCCCAATGCAGGGAAAGAATGATTGGCACATGGGGCTATTTCTGGATTGACTACTATATGACCCAAAGCTCTCTCCTGACTCTAGAGACACCACTACAGGCCCTGACCTCGGGGATTCAGTAGGGTCCTTCTACTCACTAACTACCTTTGTCCTACCAAGACCATCACCAGCACCTGGAGCTCTCCAGGTAGACCTCCCCTCACTTTTCCCCATAGACATCCATGAGGTCAGTGTCAGGATACCCCAACCATCATAGCACCCCCTTAAATCATGCCTTTCAGAGTCTCTGACTTTGTGCACCCTGCAGACCTCAGGCTAGTACTCTGGTCATCTCCGGTGACCTTGACCCAATGCATGCTGACTCTCACATACCCTGACTGTTAGGGACTACTGTAGGTGGCCTGAGACCCCAGTGCAGATCTCCTTTCCTGCCACTGGGAAACATACTAAATTCCAAGTTGCCTGGAGAAGGCCTCATAGATAGACCCTGTCTACAGCCGGGCCTGGTGTGCAACCTGCAACCCCGACACTTGAAAGGCTAAAGCAGAATTCTGAAGATTGAGGCCAGTGTGGGCTACTGATGGAGTTCCAGGTTAGTCTGGGATACACTGTAAGACATTGTCTCAAGAATCCAAGCAAAAGGGAGAAGAAATCTACATTCATATATAGACAGCATCCCACACAGGGACATGACCTCATCATATGCCTGAGAAATTGAGGCCCTCCTAAGCCTAGGAACTGGTAGAGCCAGGGATCTTTACTCCAAAGTCCACATGCCCCAGCCAAGAAACTCCTGGTCCACTTGGAGATAGGCCCTATATGCCTGCCAGGAGGCTAGGCTCATTGTCATACCTACCTTTGAGCAGCTCAGCTGTCTCCTCTGGCCCAAGGGCAGTGGGACTCTGCCTTCCCCCCTCCTCCTCTTCCCCTGGAGGCCGCTTTTTCTGGACTTCTCACTGCGTGTTAAACCTCACTACTGAACTTCCTTCTTGCCTTACCCTGGACTCCATGCCTGAACAGCCTGATTTGTCAGTCTGAGCCCTTCGCTCCCCAGTGTCCCCTCCCGTTCCTCCCGCCTGCTGGCTGTTCCTCCTCCCTCTTCCTCTCACACCATCTTCTCTCCTGTGACTCATTCATCACTTGGCCACCTCTGCAGTATACGCACCATCCTGACTCCTAGGCCCTGGCTTAGGCCCTGCTTGCTGCCTGCCTTTCCTGTGGAGACATCACTCAGCTTCTGGAAACAGATGGAAAGTTACCTGAGACCGCTCTATTTTTAGCCATCTGTAAAGGAACCTGGGGCTTGTCTTGCCAATTTTGTTAAGGATAAACCTTTGGTGATGCGTTTTTAAATCTCTTCAATTATTCACCTGTCTTGATGAATAGTGCCCATCTTCCAAAAGCAGTGCTGGTCAGGACAGTGGAAGCTGGGACTCAATTTCTTCGGGGACACCATGTCTAGAAAGTCTCAGAAGGTTGAGGGCCTTGAGTGGGTTCTTAAGCTAGAATCAACACCCATTTAGGTCTCTGTGACCCTACCTTCTGGCTCTCTCTGCCTAGAGCATGGCTGACTGCCCTGATCTATAACATCTGGGGATTTGGATACCTAGGATATTGGGGTCTGGTCTGATGAATCACTGGGCAGGACCAGACTTGGAGAGTCACATAAACTAAGATGGTAGCCACACCAGTCTTAACTGCTTCTTCATGTTCTGACCTACACACAATTCTAGACCTGGCACTTGGTGCCTGTGACCTCCAAGGATGAGGATGAGGCTGGCCCTGGGGGACTCCAAAGCACCACAGGGAACATGTGAGAGTGGTGACTGCATAGGTCGCTGGTAGAACACATGCTTAGCATATGAGAGACCCTGGGTTCAGTCTCCAGCACAGCATTTAAAAAAAATTGAACCCTATTGTGCACAGAGACTAATGCAAAAGTAAAACAGCTACCAGTGGGCACCAGCCCTTGGGGTAGCAGGAAGAATTCTACAGTTCCTTTGTTGTGGGGTCTTGGGAGGCTCAAGCTGGGAACCAGACTGGTGCTCTGTAGAGTGTGTGTATCACACCTCCGCCCCCGACCAGCCTCGGTTGCCTGTCTAACCACATCCTACTGCAGAGGAAATGCAGACCAGAGGCGGTCCTGCCTCGCCCTAGGTACCAGCAGAGCCGGGGAAGACGAGCTGCGGCCCACACGCTCCAAAGCTTTTGGCCCTGTGAGACTGAGTGGGACGGGTATTTCTCCACCGGTGTCCTGTAAAGTTGTTTTCCCTGCTGTGTTTTCTCTGCGTGCGCAGAGTGACAGCAGAGCCTGGTCTGTGCTGGGCTTGTTGTGGCCAGCACGCTGCCTAAACAGGCCGTCCTAACCCTCCTCCTTCCTGCCTGGTGCAAAGTCTCTCCCAGTCCTCTCTTCTGGTTATCTAGCCACAGTATCCACCACAGGGTAGGTAGGTGGCTGAGAGGAAGGCAAGGGAGTGGACGGGCATTCTGACAGAAGCAAGGCCTTGCAATGAGGACACCATTTACTGAGGCAGCAGGGAGAAGAAGCCACATGCCTTCTGGGGGACTGAGCAGTTGGACAACCAGTTTGAGGAGGGAGGTGACGGGCTAGGTGCCGCTGTAGCACTCTGAACCTGCAGCTTAGGAGAATTAGCCTACATCCGAGATTCTCAGCCTGTGGGTTGCAGCCACCACGGGGGGGGGGTTGCATATCAGATATCCTGCATATCAGGTACTACGATTCATTACAGCAGAATTATGTTACAGCCAAAAATGAAGCACCAATGGAATAATTTTGCAGTTGGGGACTATATTAAAGGGTTACAGCAGTAGGAAGGTTGAGAGCCACTGCCCTACACTGAGCCCCTCATTAGCAGGCTATGTGGGCTTTGCAGCCTGTGCTAACCAGATCTGAAATGCCAGCCCCTCAGGATGCAGATGCTTAAACAGACAAGAGGTTAAAAGATACACAAGCATGTCCAACTGTATGCACCCTAATGGTTTGATTCATCTCAGTAAGGCATATGCCTAACCTGTGGGGAGTGGAATTACAAGAGGCAGGAGTTCCCAGGGACAAGAGACCCACATCTTTCAAATTGACAAATAAGGTGTTGCTTTCTCTAACAGCCCAATAGTCCCCAAAGAGCATGCTATTTTGATTCAAATAGCAGGTGGCAGGTAGCCCCGGGAGCCCTGGGAGCAGGAGATCTCCTTTGCATGAGTTTGCTGGAGAAGGAGGAGGTCGTGAAGGGTGGGCACACACAGGATAACACAGCCTCCTTGGTAGGAGCGTGTTTCCATTGGTGACTATCAGAGTTTCTTTCATTCCTTAATATTTGTGGAAACTTCCCAGACCCTGTGAAGGGTTCTCAGGCCAGCCCACGTGAGGAGTGTTCCCTGAACTTTCTGACCTCTGTGGCCCAGCCAGGGGAAGGGTGAAGGTACTCGGTAGATGGGTTGGAGGGAAGCAGCATCCACAGGGATCTTATGATCCATCCAGAGCCGTGCTGGCCTCAGTAGCGCTTCCTCAGCAGAGGAGACATCGGATTTTTCCTGGTCTCACCGAGGAGCAGGGATTGGGCAAAGCAGCAGGGCCAGGGTTGTGTCATCTTCCTTGTCTGTCCGTCTGCAGGACTCAAAGCCGTGGGAACCTGTGGTCCTTCGCTCGCTCGGGAAGGGAGGCAAAACCAAGCTGTAAACACTGGGGCTCTGTGTGGCAGCAGCTCTGCCCCACCTGAGGGAAAGGTTTTGCCTCACCTGCGGCAGCTTCTCAGCCTCTTTCCATGGCTTCCTTGTCCCTGATGAGATCTAGCCTTATCTTCCCTAGCGAATCTTACTAAGAACAATATTTAATTACTAAGTTGAAAAACACAGAGGACAAAAACCAAGACTGCCATCTAGCTAGGCTGCACACGGCCCTAAGTTGAAAAACACAGAGGACAAAAACCAAGACTGCCATCTAGCTAGGCTGCACACGGCCTTTGGTAACGCCAAACCACCTACCTGGAGTGCCCCCTGAGTGGGACTCTGTTAACCCTGTTAGCCAAGCTCTGGGGAGGGGCTTCCCCTTGCGGCAAGCAGCCTATACCTAAGGTTCCCTACTCCTTGCATTCAAGGCGCTTGCTTCTGGAGTCCCAGGCTTACTTGAGTAGGGCTGAGCCACTCCATGCTGGGATCAGAGTCTCAGGTCCCTAAACTAGCGTTCTCTCCTGGCAGATCTCCAGCGCTATGGAGCGTCTTCAGGAGGCCCTAGCGATGCGCAGGGACGATGCCAATGCCCTCCACTTACTGGCGCTGCTCTTCTCTGCCCAGAAGCATCACCAGCACGCCCTGGATGTCATCAATATGGCCGTCACCGAGCATCCTGAAAATTTCAAGTGAGTCTCCTGAGGTTACGGCTGCATGGAGGACTTGCTTGGTTACCGCGTGGCTGCCTGTGTGCATCTCAGCTTGTCACATTACCAGCCAGTACACAAAGGATAGTGTCCATTGCATAGACACTTTGTGGGCAGAGCGACAAGGAGGCATAGGGAAGTGCAAGGGGCTGTGGCATTATGCAGAGAGTGCTTGGTAGGGACCAGTGAACCTGTGGGGCTCCTGGGCCCCGCATAGAGGCTGTGGGCTCAGAGGGGAGAGCTGTTAGACTGCATCTGTAAAGTACAGCACTTCCACCCAACCCTCTAGTCCTGAGGGTCATGACCCTAACACAACCAGGCGAGGATGAAATCCTAAAGCTAGCAGGGCTGGTGGAGGGCAAAGGAAGCATCCGAACTGCATCCCTTTCTGGAAGCTGTGGGAATAGTTTTCTTCCTTCAGGGCCCTGACCCTTCATGTTTACTGCACCAACCACAGGCCCTGCTTCTGAGCCTTGCTCCATCCAGCCTTGGAGAAATGAGAAATGATCATTCACTTTATAAGACACTTCAGGGATTCTGAAACACAGATTAGCCAAGTATGGGCAATACCTGGTGGTAGTTTTATTTTATTTTTAATTTACACATGTGCCATGGCCCATGTGTGGATGTCAGAGGACACCTCAAGGTCATCAGTTCTCTCCTGTCAGCTGAGTCCTAAAGATAGCACTCAGGTCTTCTTTACCCTCTCAATTATCTTCCCAACCCTGTGGGGGTTTTGTGGTTTTGTTTGTTTGTTTGTATTTAAAATTTCTTTATTTTATGCATATGAGTACACCACCATTGCTCTCTTCAGACACACCAGACAAGGGCATCAGACCCCATTACAAATGGTTGTGAACCACCATGTGGTTGCTAGGAATTGAACTCAGGACCTCTGGAGAGCAGTCGGTACTCATCACTGAGCCATCTCTCCAGCCCCCCTGTGGTTTTTATATTCAGAGGAGAGGCCTCTGCTCTCCGCAGTGGGGCCTTGCTTGTCCCAGGCTATCCTCACCTGCCTGGCAGGTCCTGACTCACTGCTGCTGGGTCTGTATGCTAGTGCGTGTGCCTGCACATGTCTGTGTGCATTTACTCTCTTGGTTGGGCTAATTCGGAAAAGAAACACTCAAGGAAGAAAGCCTAGAACTCTTTGTGTGGGAAGGGAAGGAATGTCCTGCCCACAGGCCTGAGCAGAAGTACTGCAGAGCAAGGTGCTTGGCCCCGCAGCATTAAGTGTTGTTTGGGCCTCCAGTCCTTTCCAAGCAGATCTTCCATGAAAACCCAAATGTGAAGGGAGAAGAGCAGGGTTAACCTCCCATCCCTGACTGGCTCACCTTGCTCTCAGCATCTTCTCATGACCTCAACACTGAATGTTCTTCTGGCCCAGTGCAGTCTCCCTGGCCTGCTCTGGGAGACTGTTTCCCTTGCTGGAAGTCTGCCTGCACCCCAGGCTGTGTGAGGTGCACTGGGATCTACTCCTGTGCCTCCCCCCCCCTTCACTCTCATGGTCCTGCTCTGCTCAGGAATGCATTGGGTGAGTGAGCCCCACTGTTCTGCCCATCTGCACTCCCCAGGATGTGCCCTGTTCTCCCCAAGTGTCCTCACAGGCAAATGGAGACGTTTGGGCTTTTGAGATTGATGCCTACTACCCCACCCCACCCCTTCAGGAGGAACCCCATAGGTGTACATGAATGAGAACTTTTCTATTTGCAAGGAGATAGCTTTCAGCAGGTTCACGACCCCAGAGACACGGTGATGGTGGACGTGGGTGTTTGCCATTGTGCATCCTGACTGTCCCTCTCCCTGGGGCTTTCTTCTTCCCCTCCCTGCCCTCACGTTCTAATGGAGCTGCCTGGGAAATAGTGTCTCTGCTTCTGCGGCTTCTGCCGGAGGAGCCTTAAGGGGGCAGCCTATGCCATGAGAACTGCTCACTGACAGAGAGAGACTGCACTGCCGGGTAGCAGGAGCTAGCTCTAGGTGTAAGACCCTGCACAGTACTGTCCCTGTTACTACAGAGTGTGGCTCTGCAGAGTGCGAGGGGGCAGTGTAATCGACCACGAGGAGAGCCACCACTCGGTTTGCTCAGTTAGTGGGATCAAATGATGTGGAGAAGTCGTTCTTTATCAGCTCCCAGACCCAAAGCTCTGCTTTGATCTGAACTGGCCCTAAAAGGCTACAAAACTAACCAGACAAGAATTCCTGGGATTCAGGGCACCAGAGTATGAGAAAATAAATCTTTCTTATAGGGAAAAAAAAATCACACACACACACACACACACACACACACACACACACACACACGCCAGTTCTATCCAGTGACCAGGTCCCTTTGCAAATAAATTAAAACTGTTCCCTACAGATGAAACCCTGGAGTAGAGAAGCCCATAGATTAGCAGGAAATGTCATTGAGTCCACTACGGGTCAGGGATCACTGAAAAAATGTCACTGCTTTTCGATTGACTGTGTCCCACTTCCCCAGCTGCCCCCTGTGTGAAGAGCAGGCCATGTGGGACTCCAGCTGTTGCTAGCAGTTAATTAAACCACCGGTCCAGTAAATATTGCTCAGCAAAACAACACAGACCAACCCGCCGTGGCCTGACCTTCTCATCCCTAACAAAGTGACATGGGTTGTCCCCCACCAAGCACCTTGCAGTGGCTACCCTGGTGGCCAAGCCTTCTAGAGACTTTTCCTTTCTGCTAAGTCATCAGTTCAGTGGAGCAGAAGCCAGCAGGTCAGTGTAGGGCTAGCTGCTTTGCCTCCTACTCCTTGGGAGAGGCCTAGACAAAGGAGGAAGCTGACCGCTCAGCGGACTCCCATCCTCTTAGTCTGTCCTAGTGTGAGAGCTGTCAGGTTGCTGCCCTGGGTCACTTCTCTTATTTATGTGCCACCTGCAGCAACAAGTTCCTCTTTAAATAACATAAATTATAAAATTTGCCCTGACTCTTCTGCTTCTCAAGTGTGCTGAGACACGAACTGAAGGTCATTGGTTGGTAGACTTCTGTGTCCAAGGTCCCAGTGTGGAGGGAAGGCCACAAAGTCCCGTTGGCACCTGGCATTGACCGTGTACAGTGAGCCAGGAGCTTGAAGGAAGGGCGTCGGGATGAGGCTGAGCTGTGAATCACGGGGGGCAGTCACTGTTCCCACACAGGCACCGTCTAGCACGCAAGGCAGAACCCAGCCTCTGGTGAGTCCCGCTTCTGAAAACCCTTCTCACTTGGGGATTAGGAAGCCAAGTGGAAGGGGTCTTGATGCCCATGCTGAAGGGTGGCCTTTGGTTAGTGCGGCTCAGGTTTAGAAAGGCAGAAACGTGATGAGGCAGACACTGATCCCTCCTCAGGGACAGTATGAGCCTGGCATGAGGGAACCAGATACCCCCAGCAGCTTCCTGAAATCCTGTGGGCTTCCCACTAAGCCCTGCACACATGTACCAGGAGGCCCAAGGCCAGGCAGTCCACAGGCTTCCTGCGGGGAATGGGGAAATTTTAGCAGGCCCAGAGTTGTCTTTGCTGGTCCTTCCCATGTATGAAGCATCTGGGAAGGAAGCCTGACCAGGAGGAACAGGAATATGAGGTGGGGAGGGATGGATGGACCACCATGAGCACTGTAGGGAGATGGTTTTAGGTAACACATTCCTTCAGCTTTAGTCAAGCCCTTGTAGTGAAGGTCACCATAGAAACCAAACAAAGTTCCTAGGCCAAGGATGGGAGCTTTCCAATAACCAAGCTGTCAGTCCCCCTCCAACCCCCGCCCCAGCCCTGCAGCCTGCCAGACTGACTCTGAGGACCCATGGGCCCACAAGTGACACTAGGAGGAACTGTGTTGTCTTCCTAGCTCCACAGTGGGCAGGGCCACCTACTTATCTGACACAATAGACATTCCTGAGAGCCCCTGCTGGTCCAGCCCCTAGTCCTAGGAGGCTTGGGAAGTCCTGAGGGAATGTGTGTCAGGGCCCCAAGGAGCTTGCCAGTGTAGGAATAATATGGCCCTCTCCACAGCCACTACTCACCCCAGATAAACAAACGAACCGCTGCATCCAGCTGCCCCAGGAAACCAGGGCTGTTTTGGAAAATGTTTGAGGTGATATAACTAGGTATTAGCTGGAGCCAGACTGTAGCTAGATCCAGTCAAGGCTGAAACTGAGCCTCCAGGACACTTCTCTGAGCTACCTGCTCCCCCCCCCAACACACCTATTTATCAGGTTGCATGTGACATATTTCTGGAGAGGCAGTCCACCAAGCAGAAGGGATCGGAGTCCTGGGACTTCTGCTGACATTTCTGCCTTAAACCCAGTGTGTTTATTGGATTGTTCTTATTAAGGACTTGTGGCACATCAAAAGGATGCTTAAAATACCAACACTTGAGGAGGGGGTTGGGATCAAAGGTATTAACACAAACATAGTTTATCACTCTGCTGGGTTCATTAAACATGCTTGGCTGCCACAGTGCGTGGGGACAGCAGCCAGGACTCTCTGGCCATGTGGCCGAGGAAGTGCTAAGCCAGGCATAATCACTGGCACCCTCAGATCCTTCTCAAAGGTTAGCTCCTCCTTGGCTGAGCAGGGTTGGCAGTCAGCATTTCTCCTCAGCTCTCCCATGAGCACCTATGTGGTCTCGTTCTGTGTGACTTGAGAGGACCCAAACAGAGCCCTGTGCTTTCATTAACTGCTCTGTCCACAAGAGCCTGCCTCTTCAGTGGAAAGTCATCAGGGTTAGCACGCTGGATAGAAACCATAGATGCACAGACTGATGCTCTATATACCAGGCCAGAACCTACCCTTGTCCTACCTAAGAGCTTCTCAGACAGTCTACCTGAAAGGGCAAGGCCCTTTGCTGTGTGAGTTGTGTTCAAGTCTGGAGAGGTTATTAGGGGGTTGTTAAGTGACCTGTGGTAAAAGGGCATTGGGAGGCTGGTGGGGTGGGGCCAGCCGACAGTCGGTACTGCACACAGATGGAAACAGCATGTTCCGGGCACCAAGTACCATCCTGTAGGCCGGGGCTCCTCACCAGGTGGAGCAGGACTTTTGAAGGCCAGGAGCTACTACTCCAGGAAGCTGAGACTTTGGGGCTGTTGCTTTTTAAAGCTTCAAAGTCGGATCGAGTTAAATTTATTAAGAGGCGCAGGATCATTATGAGCCTTCAAGGATTAGGGAACATGGGTCACAGTAATCCTCCACACCAGGGAAAAATCATTAGCTTTAAGGTTAAGAACTGCTAAAAAGGATCCCTTGAGTGTTAAAGATTAGTCTGAGGGAAAGTAATAAATCTAGGGGTGGCCCCTCCCATCTTGAGGAGGCCATTCCTGTTAGAGTCCCTATAAAAATCACACCCTCCAAGAGCCCCTCACCGGCCCGCCTGGCTTTCCCAGAGCAGTGGGATTTGGAGAATCTAGGGAATCCTGCATCACTTAGCATGACCCTGGCATCCTAGATGAGGTCTGGGCCTCCTTGCAAAAGCCTGGTGATTGACAGGCTGAATGGGGACCTAGAGGACTGGCTGGTGCTGTAGGTGGCGGAGGGAGGACAGCTCCTCCCTTTCTGTTATTCTGTCATGAAGTGGGGACCTCTGTACCTACTCCAGACCTTTATCCCCGCTTTTCAGCCCTCCTGGTTATGCTCTGGATCCCTCTGGACCAAACTCACTGGTCCCCAGAGACACCTCTGCTCTTTGGAGCTTGCACACTTCGGACCTAAACTACTGCCCTGGGGACTTGATGCCGACATTTCCCCCTTGTATTATTTGAGTGTGAAGGTCTCTCTATGGCGGAGACTGCAGCTTCTGCCCTGCCTGCTGCCCCAGTGGAGGGTGGAGGATGGGTGTGAGGCTGGGCACTGTACACCCTAGGAGACGCTCAGATTGGCAGGACAGGGGATTACTGGGGTGGAAGGAAGAGAAAGGGAGGAAACCTGGAGGATTTGAGCATCTCACAGTCCTGGTCCTGCTTAATTGTTTTGACTTGACTGTATTGGTGTTGTTTTTAATAAAACAAGATTTCATGTAGCCTAGGCTGGCCTCCAATTGCTGACCCTCTTGCCTCTACCCCTTGAATGCTTGGAGCGTAGGCTCGTACTACCACACCTGCCATAATTCGACCTTATAACTCTGATATGAAGAAGTTAATAGCAAAGTGAGGTGACATATCCATATCCAGCAAGATTAAATACCTGGTGAGGGGCAGCACAGGGACTAGAGCTGGAGGGTGGACACCGTGACCTGCCTGGAATCCTGGAGCGTTGCATTCCTGTATTGAGCCTGCCCTCCTCCCAGTAGCCCAGGAGCTGTGGGAACTGTTGCCATTTACATTTTATGGATGGGGCCCTGAGCTTGTGTCTTACCCCAGGCTCCATGGCTCCCAGCAGGGACACAGGTGTCATCAAAGCCAGTTCAGCTCTCTGAGGCCAGGTTGGGGAAGCCAGGGAACCTTTCCTGTGGATTCCACTGTACTCAGGCTCTGGCCTGAGGAGTTAGACTTTACAGCAGTGTGGCCCTCACTCAGAGAACACCCTGCTTTTCCACTCAATTATATGTTTTCTATAAAAATAGAACTCTTCATTAAAATGGCGCAGCAGGCCATCAGCTAGAATTACTAATTACTGTTCTTTAAAGAGATAATGTCCCTTCTGCACACTTGCCACACCTGCCACCACCCTTCAAGGAGCCAGGGAGAACAAGAAAAGCCTCCTAGGACCTCAGGAGCACAGCGGGGACCAGTGGGGCCAGGCAATGGAATGTTCTGGAAGCTTCCCTGAAGGCTTGCTTTCTTGAAATTGCTCTGGCCCCTGGGGACATCCAGAGGCTTTGAGGAATCTTTCTGACTCAACTATCTTCTTCTGTGCTTCTCAGGCTTGTTGGTTGAGTATGAAGGGAAGCCACTGGACGATAAGGGCCTAACCAGCCTAGACAAACCTGGGCCTGGCAGGAAGACAGGTCTGAGAATAGCAGATAACAGTTCAGGGCAACTGTTTGCAGCCACTGGACAGCCTGCGTTGTTCCATGGCCGGCACATTTGGCCCGGCTGAGGCTCTTGTAGAGAACACTTGTTGAGCTGGAAAGAATGAAGTACCCCACCTCTCATTTGCCAGGAAGTGAGCCAGGGCCAGGGTGACTCCCTCATCTTGTCACATGAGGTAACAGTTAGGATATGTGCCAGGGGCCAGACTTCTGTCTGCATTGCAGCTGCCTGCTAGGACCAGGCACTTGCAAGAGGGTCATCACAATCAACCAAGCAGAGTGCTTTCCCACTCGTCACACAGGCTACATACTACGGGGCAGACCAGGAAGCTCAGGAACTTTCCAGAACCTTCAGAAGCAACTGGCCTAGAAGCATGTTCTTCTGGGTCTGATAAGGTCTTAGCTTCAAAGCAGAAAGCCTGCCTGATGTTCAGGACAGCTGTGGCTTCCCTGGGGTTCCCGCTGCTGGTCATGGATCATCAATCAGGGTCTCAGCCTCATAGGGAGAATGGATGACTAGGTGATTTCCCTCCTGTTTTACAGGTATGGAACCTGTGACACGCTCAACAGAGGTGGGACTTTGGTTCAACTTTCTGTCTTCCAGGCTAGTATTCATGGTGCTGTTTAAGGACAATAATGATTAAAATTGACCATCCCTCTCCTGCTTTCGTCAGGACCCAGTAGATTCTGGTATTCTAGTCCTACAGAAAAATTTCAGTTATACTTTTTTGCCTTTGATCTCAGAGATGAAGAACCCCTAGACTCCCTAGTCAGAAAGAGCCAGATGCCTACGCACCATCCCTAGAACACACCTAGTACACCTAGAGCACATGGTTCTTCCACAGAGCCTGTCGTGCGAGATAAGACCTTGCTTGTGAGCAGTTTGGAATGGAATTGACCGGTGTGTTGCCTGCCTGATGTTGTGAGTTCCTCCCACACTGCAGCTATAAGGAGTCAAGTGACCAGACTTCCAAGCTAAGCACGTATGCTAAGTACCAACCCAGGAACCAGGGTGAGTGAGCCGGTGAAACTTACTGGCCAGGTGGGTATAAACTGCAAGGCACAAAGATGAATTTCCCACCTACACCAGGCCTGACCATAGACTACTTCCTGGAGTATCTGACTAGAAATACTTCATATGAGCTTATCTTCGTTACTAAACTTTTGAAAGAGGCGTGGCATGGAATTAAGTGTCAGCTGAATGCGCGTTCTTGAAGGACGACGCCAGCCTTGGAATTGTTTCCTGAAGTCTTATAATTCACCTAAAGACATTTTAGACTTGTCGCTATGATAGACGATGGGTCTGAAGGTAGGAGAAAACCAGGTTTGCTCAATCTTTTTTTCCTGTCTCGGGGAAGCACAGGGTTCTGATGAGTCTGTAACCATAACTCCAGCCAGTCATGATGGCACGCCGAGGGTTCTGTCTGAATAGCTGGACAGGAATGAACCTGTGCAGTCTGGGCTAGATAACGGATGCCTTAGTGAGAAGCGGGTTCAAGCTGTTTAAAGGACTGAGTCTGTACATCCCTGTCTCCACCATTAAGTTTGACACTGAGTTTGAGACAAGCCAGCAGTGCGTACTTCCAGATGTTGTGAAGAGTTTATTGGGAAGGGGAATAATATACAGCCTCATGGAGATAAGGAAAAAAGTTGGACAGTGACATCTGTGTAGGAGTTGGCCAGATGTGACAAGGTTGAGTCCTAGCAGAAGTCACTTCATGAAACAAAGCAGGGAAAAGTTTCAAGGAGCTGCTGCCACCAAGTAATCAGCCCAAGGTCACGGGGTGGGGGTGGGGTGGGGTGGGGGGAAGGGGCAGGAATGGGAGGCGGAGCCCAAACTGAAAGGCCTTGTGTGCCACACCGAGGCCGGCCTGAGCACAGACTGTGGGCAGTAGGCAGGCCAAGCTCTGTGGTGTGATTCCTCCGGCAGTGCTCAACTTCCAACCAAGGAAGTCTCCTCAGAAGCTGATTTGGAGCCTCAGGACCCTCAGCCTGAGGCTCACGCCCAGGGGTGATTGTTGAGGCTCTTGCCCAACAGGGAGAGGATGTGATTGGGTTGAGAGATTCCACTCCAGGTCACTCAAGCTAGGGGAATGTCAGCCCCTGGGAGGGAGGATACAGCCTGCACTGATAGAGGCTGTTTATCCAACTCACCCTTTCTGTCCCAGGCACATGGTACCTCTGGCCAGTCTTCCAGGAACTCATCCTAGCTCTGATGAGGGGACTTAGGTGTGACTCAGTGGCAGCAACTGGGAGATTCCCAAAGGCTGGGAGCTGGGTTGCCCTGGGAACTCTGATGTTCTGACTGCCCAGGGGAAGGCGGGTTAGGCTGAACCTCCCTAACCCTTGGCTCCGGGTGCTGTTGTCTTCCTACCCAGCCTGAGCTCCTCCGCTCTCCCACATTCCTCCCACCTTGTCACCTGACACCAGCTCCAGCAAGACCCTGCTTCTTCTCTTCCTCTGGACTCAGATCCGGAAAACACAGCACGTGATTCTCCTAATTCTCCGGGCAAGCTGACATTTATAGCGCTCTAATTGTTACCTTAAGGCGGAGATTGTGTCTTTTACTTCATATTCCCGAAGGCAGAGGCACCTCCTAACGTTGGCATATTGGACTCTGCAGGGACCTGGGGAAGGACAGGAAAGCAGCACCCGTTGTCCCCTAGAGCTCCTCGCCCCTGGCTGAGCTCTCTTCTGCCAGTTTCTACCCTCAGGACCTGACAGGCAGAAGATGGGTCATGAGCATGATGTTCAGGAAAGGTTGCAGAAGGCTGGGCAAAGTGGGGTTTGCAGTCAAGGTTGAGCTGGGCTTGCCCGGGATCCCAGAGGCAAGACACTCGTCTGTGACCTCAAGCCCAGTCTACGACGAGAGTCCCAGGTATGACGAGTCCCAGGTATGCCCAGAGGCCACAGCAAGAGCCTGTCTCAAAAGCCAAACTGAACAAAACCCAAAAAGTTGGTGACAGTGCTTCTGCAGCCTGTGACGCCCGGGTCCAGACCCTAATACTGCACACACGAAGCAGGGTGTAGACCTAGAATACACAGCTCTCATCTTAAAGGGCATAAGAGGCAGCTTATCCTGGAGCCATTTTAAGTGACCATAGTCCCAGAGCACAGATTTACGTTACCCCAAATTCCATGCTCCCACATGGAAGCAGGTTTTTTGTTTTGTTTTGTTTTGTTTTTTTAAGATTTTATAGTTTTACAGAACAGAGAAAAGTCATAAATCTGGAAAAATGTTTAAAATTCCCCTGTGGGTACATCATAGAGACGGGTTCACTGAGTTAGGGAAAGCTATTCTATCGGCCTAAGATGCTGTCTGGTGACATTCTTAGCTTTCAGATTGGTAGAAGCTAGTTCTTTATTTACAAGATGCTAAGTCCAACATAGATGTGGGCAAGGAGTGGCTGTTCTGGAGGGCTTGAGCTCATTCCAAGATCAGGTAATTAGCCTCTGGGCCGCACCATTCCAGTCTCTCCACAGTCCTGAGATTCTGATCAGCCAGTCTCTGCTGACAGGCTCCTTTCCAGGTCTCTTCCCTCCTGCAGCCTCTTTAGGAGTTTTTGTTCATAAGAGCATCACACACACTGTAATCACAGCACGTGGTGGGTGGAGGCGGGCGGGCCTTAAACTCAAGGGCATTCCCATCCCTGTAGTGAGTTCTAGGCAGTTCTAGGCTGCATGAGAGGGCCTATCAGAAATAAGTAAGTCCAGGCAGAGGGCAGATGGAGAGGGGAGGCCGAGGCAGGGAGGGGGCAGATGCTAACACAGCAACGCAAAAGGCATTTTTGAGGAAGAATGGGGAAAAAATGTATGCCCAGAACCCAGACTCTCTTCACACTACAGTGAATTCCACCGTCTTCATTATTATCTACCAAGTCATAGTCTAAAAAGAGTTGTAAAAGGCCCAGGGGACAAACATGGAGGCCCAGGTCTCAGCCCAGAGAAAAGTAAGGCTGATCCTCCTTGGGTCAGACTGCAGCCTGGGTACCTCAGGTGGAGCTCCCAGCCCGGCTCATCCTCCCTGGAGCAGGCCGTGTGGCCACACAAGCCGTGCTTGTTGTCACGTCTATGGCCCAGAGGTCCCGCAGATTCCCTCAGCGGTGGTGAGATGGATGAGAGGGCCTCAGTGCTCTCGGACCACTCTGAGAACTAGGCCACAGCCATTCAGCAAAGGTGGTCTAGGTAGCTGCCGTGTAAAATATATTGCCAGTGTGATCTCAACACTGATACACCATGATACTTCCATGCTGCCTGGCCCCCGCTTCCAGCACAGGTAGACTCCCTAACAAGAAAAGGCTAGGGGGTTGGAGAGATGGCTCAGCGGATAAGAGCACTGACTGCTCTCCCGAAGGTCCTGAGTTCAAATCCCAGCAACCACATGGTGGCTCACAACCATCTGTAATGGGATCTGATGCCCTCTTCTGGTGTGTCTAAAGACAACTACAGTGTACTTACATACTTACATATAATAATAAATAAATCTTTAAAAAAAAAAAAGAAAAGGCTAACACTTGACACCACAAGGCTTCCTGGCCCTCCCTAGTCCTTTAGTGAACAAGAACGCTAATGATCTGGTTTAAATGCTTTGGCCTCTGCTGGTCAGGGTGTTCAGGGTATTGGTTGAAAGCTGCCTTCTGACTGCAGATGCATGGCCCAGACATATGTGCAAGATAAAACACGCATACGCATGAGGCACGATAAGAAGCTACTTTCCCATTGTGGCTCTTGCTGAGGCTCGATCCTATGCCCCTGTGTGGGCGCAGAAGTATGAGTCCTGGCCATGTGTCAGTAGGACTCAAGGTGTTGCTTAGCCGAGCATGCCAAGGTGCAGAATACACCAGGCAGAGCTGAGTCGCGGTGACTACGTAGGAGGTGGTGAGGAGACACTACTGTATGGTCAAGGCGGGTGAGTGAGTGAGGCGGGCACCCGCAGACACGAAAAGGTATCTCATTGTTCGGCTGTGATGAGGAGAAACTGAGGCACGGAGAAAAGGCTAGCATCTGATGGATGTGGTAGAGGCTGTGCTTCTGTGAGCTGGGGAGGTGAGCAGGTGGCGTGGACACCTCTCCAGGCCCACCCTTAGAGGAAAGCCTCTCCAGGGCCTGCTGACCATAGCTCTCCTTTCCAAAGCCTGATGTTCACCAAGGTGAAGCTGGAGCAGGTGCTGAGAGGCCCGGAGGAAGCCCTCGTGACTTGCAGACAAATGCTGCGACTGTGGCAGACCCTCTACAACTTCTCTCAGCTGGGGTAAGTGGCTGCCATTGACCCTCGGGTGGCTCGGGAGAGTGGGCAGAGTAGGCAGGTGGCTGCCTGAAAGGCCACAGTACCCACAAAATGTGGTTGGTGGTTTGAGCGGAGATGTGGAACTCAGTGTTCAGGGCTTCTTGTTCTAGGTTCGGCTTGAATCCCCTGGCCGTTCTCTATAACCCACACAAAGACCCGGTTAGAAGACAGCATCTGAGAGAGGTCCTACGCCTCTTGCTTCTGTCTGGCCGGCACCAGCCACGTACCTCTTCATTGTCAGGACCGACTCGGCCCTTATCTAATGTGCCAGTCACTTGCCTGTTATGTGACAGTACTGGGACTTGAACCCCAGCCTCCTGAGTCCCAGACCATGATGCGTATGTACAGGAACTCTGGGAACCTAGAAGGCCTCCATATTCCTTAGAGCAGTGGTTCTCAGTCTTCCCAATGCTGCACCCTTTTAATTTAGTTGTGATCCCCCAACCATAAAATTATTTTCATTGCTACTTCATAACTGTAATTTGCCACTGTTATGAATCATAATGTAAATATCTGTTTTCCAGTGGTCTTAGGGAACCCCTGTGAAAGGGTCCTTCAACCTCCATCAAAGGGATCATGGCCCACAGGTTGAGAACTGCTGCCTTTGAGAACCCACTCTCCTAGTGAAATCAGAGGAGGCTCAGCAAAGTAGAATGATGTGGGAAACCTCAGAGTTGGCCCTCCCTTTGCAGGCCACTTAGCCTGGGAGGTTCCAGAGCAGGGCAGGACTCAGAGGTAGAAACTGTACACGATGGATTTTTCAAAGAGGGAGTAGAAACACTCCCCGGTGTGGGCACTGGAAGGGCAAGGATCATCCTTGGGGTATTTGCATTCAAGTGCGCTCTGTTTTCCAGCCCTCTGGCTGCAGCAGCTGGAACAGGTACACAGACTGGCTCAGTTTGCACAGGATTTGCCCTAGAGCCCGCCTCTTCTTATCTGCATGGTGGATAGGCTGCATATCCTAGTGGCCAGTCTAGACAAGGCCCCATAGAGGAGTAGCTGTGACTCAGAGCCACTGTGGAGCTGCCAGGTGTTCTCACAGGGGCCAGGGACAATTGAGCTGATGTCCCAAATCACCACTCACACATTCCATTCTGTCCCGAGAGGCTGCTCGGGCTCATAATGTAGAGTACCTCTTTGGGAAACTTCCACAATTCTTTCACCCCAACATTCAGCAGGGCTCAGCCAGGTTGCTTGGCCCACAAGCCTGGATCCAGTCCCTCCTGGCTGCCTCAGGAGACAGGGAGGGTTTTTCTTTGAAACCTAGAGCCAGAAACCAGAACCCAGTGCTTGTAAAAATCTAATTTGGGGCAATGATAAGCTAAGACCGAAATCTACAGTGTGAGGGTCTGGTCTGCCCACCCACCCTAGCAGCCTGCGCCACCCCACCCAACCAACATCTCTGGGTTCTGTTCAAACCACACTGATGTCCTCATTACCCCCACTCCCTCCCTCATGAAGCTACCGCCACTCAGAAGTCACTCAGCCCTGCCCATAATAGTCTTGATGACTTGCTTAGCTTGACCTGTCTCCCCTCTGGGACAGGGATCTTCAAAGGATGTGGCACGTTAACCATGAACCATGCAGCACAGTTCCCCAAGATGGGATGTCTCCATGTTTGGGAGACGATCTCTCATGGGAAGAGAGGGAAAGTATGTTGGGTGTCTGAATGGAAGTGAGCCTTCCATGGAAGGGTCCTGCACAGGTGCCAGTCGGTAGCCTTGTGAACTGGATGTCATGCTGACAAACCAAGTCAGGGCCAGTGTGAGTTAGGACAACAAAGATACCCTGGGCTGTGGTACCAGCATCTTGGTATACCTCCGAAGAGAAGACGCCTGACTCTCCTGAGTTCTCCCGGCCCATGCCAAGTGCCACCGGCTTCCTTGGCAGTGGGAGGGCGCGGGGTGAGGGGGAACGGCCAAGAGAGTGACAGGTGATGCCTTTCTGAGCAAGGGTTTCCTCCCTGTCCCTCCCCACCCCCACACCTCCTACTCTGAGAAAAGAGAAAGCCCTCAGTAGGTGGGCGACTAAGGGACTTAGGGAAATGCATGAGGAACAATAGGAGATCACCAGGTTTGTCGTCTGCCAGGGCATCCTTTCTAGCCCAAGCTCTTTTGGGGCCAACTAGCAGTCTGAGGATTCCTTTGCAGAGGGTGGCAACTGTGCCTTCACCCAGGCTGTCCACAGAAGCCATCCTACAGTACCTGTGCCTGGAAGTAGAGGTCTCACCTTCGAGGAGGGCATCAACACTGTGGAGAGTTTCTGTATCAGCCTGGGTGGTACATGCTGGTCTGTCTGCCCTTCTGCTTGTCTCTGTCCTTCCTTGCTATTCTAGCTTGGCTCTCTTTCTTGAATCTGGGTTTCCTCGCGCTCCCAGCTGGCTCTGAGGACACCCATCATGGAGCCCTGGCCCCCCTTTGCCTTCCAGGGGCCTGGAAAGGGATGGCAGCTTTGAAGGCCTCACAGTGAAGAAACAGAATGGGATTCACCTGACTCTGCCAGATGCCCATGACGCAGACTCTGGTAAGATCAGCGCTGGACTTGGCTCTGGGGGGTAGGGGGGGACTGGCAGTTGGCCCACAGATGGGTGGTGGTCATCCCCGTTGTGGGCAACAGAAAGAAGGTCCCTACCTCCTAGGCATCATGAAGAGGGAGAGGAATGGGGCAAGAAGTTGGTGTGGGCAGAGTCTGCTGCCCCTTAGACCAAAGCCTGAGGCCAGAGTCTGCACATTGTCTGGCTCGGGCGTCAAACAGAAAGCAATGGGTTGAGCTCACTTCAGTTTAAAGCTAGGTTGACTAAAAAGATTCATCCGGAAGCCCAGGGCTGGTGAAATTCAAATGGCTTCAAGAATTACAAACGCGCCTACACCTTTAAGGCCAGGACCTGCTTCAAGCAGAACGCATTCCTCAAAGACACAAAGAAATTAGTCACAGAGTGGAAAAGGAAGTGGATTTGGACTTGATAACACTGTTCTTTTATCCCCGCACTTCCGGGGGCGTAAGGCACGCTGCACTTTGTTGTTTGAGGGATGGAGTGGATTTCACCAGCCAAACCCAGCATACCAAGAGTGCTCAGCTGCTGGGGGGACCACTAAACCCGAGGAAGGGCACGGTTGCCTTGCAGTTCAAGAGACAGGAAGTATATCCAGTTATTAGGGCTTCACATGTTCTTGTCTCATAAACAGAAGTCACCTGTGGTTTGTCCCAAGACCTCCTGAGTTTATCAGAGCCTCTGACAAAGAGAAAGTGTTCAGGTTTCACCTACATGGGAATTTTTTAGGATTTATTTATTTCATGGATGTGGGTACATTGTTGCTGTCACTGTCTTCAGACACACCAGAAGAGGGCATTAGATCTCATTACAGATGGTTGTGAGTCACCATGTGGTTCCTGGGAATTGAACTCAGGACCTCTGGAAGAATAGTCAGTGCTCTTAACCGCTGAGCCGTCTCTCCAGCCCTGAATGGGAATTTTAAATGTCAACAGCTTACATATCTGGAGGGGGGTCCATACGGCCCACAAGCACAGCAGGAGAGGTCCTCTGAAGGGCTAGGTTAGCAGTGAGCTAGTGCCCAATGATCTTTTGCTTCGAAGCTTCAAACAAGTGGGGTCTTAACATACAGGGAACAGAATGTACTATGGAAACAGTTAAAATCACAAAAGAAGGAAACAAATCATCCCTAGGTTTCCCACCTAGGGATGGTGCTTCAGGATTCTTTCCGTGCACTTCCATTTTCAGTCATTTTAATGCGTTTGTGTTCTGTGCGAGGTGCTCTGCCTTCGGGCACAGTGTGAGCACCTGCACGTGTCGGTGCCACATAGTGAGGCTACTGTGTCCTCAGAGCCTTGTGTGACGACACTTCCACTTAGTTTTAATCAGTCCTTCTTGTTGAACAGTTAGCTAACTTTCTGTTTGCTGTAGTAAAGGTGGAGTCAAGTGAACATCTTTGCTAACATTATGATTATTTTCTCTGGGAATAAATTCTTAGTGGGATTTTTACTAAATTACCCCTTTAGAAGCTCAACTTCCCATCTGTAGAGAGGAGTAGGCAGAAGGCCCTCCCTGGTAGGTCTCTGAGCTGGTTTTTTGTTTGGTTGGTTTGGTTTCTTGTTGTTATTTTTGTTTTTTGTTTGGTTGGTTGGTTTTGGCTTTTAGCAACTGCCTGCTCTGCCCTGAATACCCTGTCTGAATGCTGGCTGGACACTGGCTGCTCTTAGACCAGCAGCACGTGACATCCTGACTCCCGCTCAAGCCTGTGCCCTCTTGTTCTGCAGGCTCTAGGCGAGCATCATCTATTGCAGCCTCAAGGCTGGAAGAGGCCATGTCAGAACTAACCGTAACAACCTCAGTCCTAAAGCAGGGCCCCATGCAGCTATGGACCACACTGGAGCAGATCTGGCTCCAGGCTGGTGAGTGTTCCCGATCCCGCTGGGGACTAGGTCCCAATGATGTTCATGTGTGTGGCTGAAGCCACCAGATGCCCAGATCCCCGCTCTGCCCTTGAGGATGGTGGAGATTTCTGGTAACGCTTACACAAGTTTACACTCTTGAGTTCTATAGTCCTAACCATTTTCCAACTCACTTTCTCCCCCCTCCCCCCAAACTCATTCTAGAGAAGGTTTGCGTTCAGAACCTAGACACTGGGATCTTCAGAGTGGAGAGGCATGTTTCAGAAGAATAAAACCACCATCTCCCTGTCTCTGAGGTTTCTGCTTGCGTTATCTGCCGGCTGTGGGTTTCCTTCGTCACCCAGTGGGGAAAATGCTTGGTCAGGAGGGGATAAAATAGTCCTGAGGGCTAATGACATGGAGACAGGTGTCTGTTGCCATTTCTTTCCGTCAGCAGCCAGCACTGTTCCCACATGCAAGTGACTGCTGGGGGGATAGGTTTCCGGAAGTCCTGGCTGGAGTCACCCAGATTAGAGTCCCGTGCAGCCTGACAACTGGCTAGCCCCCCATGCGGCACATAATGGGTACACCACAGACAGTCCATGCCTTCTGGAGCCATCTTTGGGTCATGGTGGGGCAGAGGCTGTGAGGCACCTACAGGCAGTGTGCTTGGCGCAGAAATGGCAGCAAGTGACTTGCTGGAAAGTGTTTAGCAACTGACAGTAGTGTGGTGGAAGAGGCAGATGAGAGATCTGAACTCTACAGAATGCCCTGCTTTGGTCCAATCTGCCAAGACTGGGCCCGGGGCACCGTGTCCTCTGGGTTAGTCTCACTTTCACTCCTGTTCTCTCAGGGGTGGGCTGTAATCCCCCAGGATCGACTGAGAGTAGAAAGCAATAGAGAGCAGCTAGTCAGTTTCCTGGCTAGGTAGTCTTGGCAAGTGAGAGTTCCGATGCCCACTAATGAGACCCCAAGGTTACTCCTGGCATGCTTCCACATGTGGACACAATAGGATGCACCCTGTACCCACTTTTCTTGTCCTGAACTCTGAATGTGGAGGGAAAAAAATGAATCAGGATTCACAGAAAGCCTAGACGTGACAGCATCGTAACAATGGAGATACTGCCCTGCTTAACGGGTCAGGGTTTCTTGGGATGTGTGAGGAGCTGGGGGGGAGAGCTGCCCAGTGAGAAAGGGAACGGCAGGCATGAGCAGAGGCGCTTCTGCTCCTCAGAGAGCCATGGAGCCTCACCAGCTTTCCGAGAGACATGACAGTCTGGGGCAGAAGACTACACCCACGCTGGGCTGTGCCCATGAGCCCCTGGGCCTCTAGCTTTACTGCTGTCTTGAATTTGTACTTGGCTGTGTGATTGCAGATCCAAAACTGCAGTGTCTTATACAAGGGAGAAGCCTATTCCAACAGTACAGAAACAACAGCCCTGGGAGACATCGACCCTCTCTGGGGCATTGCGCTTGTCGCTGTGGCTCACAGTGGCCTCTTGCTACATTCACATTCTGAGGCACAAGACAAACATGGAGGGGAGAGCACCCTCCCTCTTCCTGTAAGGACGAGAGGACGCATCACCTCACCTCGAGATTTATGGCCAGGGCTTCGTTATTTGACTGCCCTTAACATTATCCTTCGTGTCCCTATCTACCGACCATGGCATCTGTCCTTCCAGAAGAAGCAGGAAATAGACATCTTCCATGGTCAAGAAGGGAGGAAGGGAATGTGTCCTACCCAGGTCTCTCGTTGTGAGTATGTCGGGACCTGTTTGTATCCTCTCTCCCCTGACTGCCATCTTCCAGCATCTATTGAGTACTTATTGGAGGAAAAGCTGCCAGGACCAGGCCACCAAGGCCACACTTTCTCCCCAAACTGTCCCACCTGACCCAGGCTAAGCATATAGTGGTCA
Organism: Tokudaia tokunoshimensis; assembly: GCA_036184795.1. NCBI lineage: Eukaryota > Metazoa > Chordata > Mammalia > Rodentia > Muridae > Tokudaia > Tokudaia tokunoshimensis. Next base: position 5,879,101 of record BTHU01000012.1, on the reverse strand, counting down.
GCATCCCCCCAATAATGCTAATGAACCTGAAAGATGCTGTGAATTACAGGAAGGAAGAGGAGCATTCATCGCTTCTGGGGGCGCTAACCACTTAAGTTTGGTCAGGGATCAGTTGCAGCCCAATCTGGTCAATAAGTTCCACTGTGAGACAACTCTGACTGGGAATGCCATGTCCTTCTCTCCAGACGTCCTCTCCTTCCTCTCCCTCAAGTCCCCCAGCCTCAGGGAGAATATGCACTGCGGCTATCGGTACAGATCTTGCTTCTGGGGCAGCAAGTCTGTGAGAATGGGAGTCCTGCCTCAGACCCATGGGTATTTCAGAATCTTCAGTGTGAAGAGGGCCGTTCCAGAAGAGCAGCACACACAGAGACACACACAGAGACACACAGACACACACGGGTGCACACATGCGCACACACACAGACACACACACAAGCACCCCTTCTTACTATTTGATAGCATCTCCGTGTACCAGGGAGATGGGTGTGGACACAAGGACCCTGGGCAGCTCTAGGCTCCCTCTGTGTCTGAGGCTGTCTCTGTCTCCAGTCCCCACTCAGTCATGCCACCTGAGTGCCTTAGGGGCCTCATCCTGAAAGCGGAAGCCTCCCGGGTGTGTCTGAATTGACTCTTAGCAGGCATCCTGCCTTTTAGGGCAGGGCCAGGCTGAGAGCACAGGGTAGAAAAGCCACCTGCTCCTGTGACCTTCTCCTCCCTTTAGCCATCTTCTCCGCTCTTCATCCACTGATGTCTTCCTTGTCTTCTTGAAGGCTCCTACCCTGCTTGCTTCTCCTTGGAAGAGCTTCTGCCTTGGAAGAGCTCTTCACTTGCTCCGGTGATTTTCTCTTCTCTTCCCTCTACAGTCTGGACTAGTGGGGTCCTGGGCCCTGACTGCCCCACCCCTGTCATGCCCTCTGGGACTCAGTGCTGGGGGCGGATTGCTCTTCTTTGGAGTCTCTGTAACCTCTGACCTTTCTCTACCCTACTCACACATTTCCTTTTCTTTCTGCCTTTATTCTGAGCATCCCTTCCTCCTGGGGACCTGCTTTGTCAGGAGCCACACTGACCTGCTTTGAGATGGAAAACGGTCCTCACTGTGGTGGTCAAGGCCAGCCAGGGGAGATTCCTTTTAAATCAGTGGTTCTCAACCCTCTGATACAGTTCCTCATGTTGTGGTGACCCCCTGCCATAAAGTTATTCCATTACTACTTCCTAACTGTAGTGTGCTACTGTTGCGATTTGTAATGTAAACATCTGGCATGCAGGACATCTCATGCAGAGAGCCCTGTGGAAGGGATCAGTCAGCCCTCAGAAGGCTTGTTTTCTCTCCTGTCCTAGGCCCTGCACAGCACCCTCCCTTTTCTGAGGTCTGAGCAGGGTCTCAGCTGGGAAGGCCCCAAACTCCTGGATGAGCCTCCTACTTCTCAGCATCGGGCCAGCCTGATAGGACCCTCACTGTTGCACAAGAGTGTGGAAATGGGCCTTGGAGAGTTAACTCCGCCACCAGCCTGGGGCCTAGAGCCCCGGTTTTGGCAGGAATGGCAGGGCACTAGCTCTGGGTGTAGGGTTAGATCAGGATGTCTCTGAGAAGAATAAAAGGGACTCTTGCAAGGCTCCAGGGAGCAGATGTTTTCCATTTGTATCCCGTGGGGAGAGAACACAGAGGGAAGGGAGCAGAGCAGAGAGAACCTTGGAGCTGAGAGGAGGGAAACCAGAAACAGGATGAAGAGATCAAGAGGCGGGCAGCGAGGCGGAGACAAGAGTAAAGAGAGGGAAGACCTGGGGGAGGACGGGAGGATGGTGTGCTAGCTCCCCCAGATAAGCCTAAGCCCGTAGTGATGAGCACTAGTCCAGCCCTAGCCAGGGGAGCACACGGGTCCCGTGGGCATTGGTGGGCCTGGCAGCCAGGCCTGTAGGAAGAGGATCCAGGCAGTGGTGGGCACCATGCCACCAGGCTCCTGCCACAGTTGCGGCTGGCTGGCTAGCTAGCTAAGAGCACCATGTTTGGTAAAACAGCGGGCAGTAGCTGGGGCACCAGTCCATGGGCTCTGACACATGGTTGCACTGAAGGCCCCAGAACCTGTGTGGCTGTTGTCATGTCTGAGGCCTTGCTGAGGAGGCTGCACCTATAAAGGGGCTGGTCACAGCATGTCCAGAGCCCTCAGGAGACCTGCCAGTCTGGCTCTGGGCTGTGTCACCTGGCTCCCTGCCTAAGTGATAAAGAGACCCAGCAGAGAGCAGGGTAGCGCACTTCTCAAGGAGTGCTCCTTTTTGAGTGGCTTCTCAACCAGGCTTAGGGCCTCAGAAAGCCCCAGGGTCCCTAGCACTCCCTCTAATTGAAATCTGTTGATGTGAACACACTAAGGAGTACCCAAGGCAGGGACCAGGGACAGTCTCCTGGGGACTTGGAGGATAGGGCAACAAGTTGTAAACAGCTTAATGAGACATGAAAGGACCAAACGGGCCCAGCCTGGCTGGGGCTGCTGAGTGAGAAAGATCTAGGCACCGAGGGTCTGACCCTGGGTCCTCCGAGCTCCTGTCCAGAGAACCACCACCACAGGTGCTGGCGTGTGCGTGTGTGGGGTGGGCATCCACCCTGCACCGAGCACTGTCTCTTTAGCTTACCCCAGGGGTCTTGCTATAGTAGAGCCTGCTGCAGCCTGGCCTGCTTAAATGTGGACTCCTGTAGGAAAACCTTCCTGACCACTGTAGCACTGACCCAGCCCACACTGTACCTGTGACACCCAGAAATGGCGCCCGTGGCTTCCCTGCCCTGGACTCTCGGGTGTTTGGTGGCTCAGCTGCCATTGCCGTGTCCCTCATTCACTTTCCTTACGGGGGGGGGGGGGAATGGGACACGTGGTAAGTGTTGAATGATTGCACAGTATACAGTCAGCTATGAATACAGCCTGTTCAAAGGCCCCAGAGGCCGTTCAACACAGGAGTAGATAAGGAGAGCTGATAGGGAGTCAACCAAATCTCTGACCACTGGCCAGCTCTGCCCTGTGAGGCCCTGGCTCAGAGATGCCCTCTCTGGCTATTTTGTCTCTAAAGACAGGACCCTTGAGTGTCTCTCTAGCCGTAGTGTGGGAGTTTGGTTCCTCTGGTTTTCTTTCTCAGATTATCCCAACTTCTTATCACCATTAGATGAATGTGCTCCAAAAGCTCTCTGTAATATTTTGGCTGAGGCAAGCTGGGTTACACAGTGAATGTCAGGTAGCATTCCTGCAAGGAACCCCTGCTGCTCTGTACTTCCGTCAAGGCCTTCCTGACAGGCAGAAGGGATGCCAGCGGCAGCTCTGTCCACCTCGTTCTGGGAGTTTCCATTGGAAATGTCTGTTACCTTCCCCACCCCAGACATGCTCTGAACTGGTGTAACCTCAGCGTTCAGCTCGCACTAGGAAAAGCTCTTGGCAGAGTCACAAGCCAGACTCTGCTGGCCTCCCGCGCCCATCTGCGTTACCATCCTTCTGTGACTTCCGCATGGGCACCAGCCCTGGGAGGGGGCAGCCGAGCTCTGGGGGCTGCTTGGAAAGAAAACCAGAGTGGGCCAGTGAGTGGCATTTCTAAAAGTGTCTGTGGTGGGCGGGCGGGCGGGCGAGCGCCTGTGTGGTGTGGGGCTGAAATGCGCAGTTCTGTGGGATGCCCAGAGCCTTTTCCCATAGATCTGCATATCCGGGATAATCTGATGCTGCCTGCTAGCCAAAAGGGGTGTGTGTGTGTGTGTGTGTGTGTGTGTGTGTGTGTGTGTGTGTGTGTGTGTGTGTGTGTTTCTGTGTGTGTGTGTCTGTGTCTGTGTCTGTGTGTGTGCACGCGTGCGCATACTTTAGAGTGAAGCTATGGGGGCGGGGAGGCCAGTCCTGTAGTTGTCCTTTCTCCCTGCCTTAGCTTAGCTGTTTAGAGGGAAGACCCTAATTAAGCATGCCTCCCTCTAAGACTGCTTGTCAGAATTAATGAGACAAAATAGCTTATGAAGTTGGAGTTTGCCCAAGTCGGCCTCCCTAAATACAAAGGGCTTTACCCATGGCACCGAAACCTCCTGGTCTTCATTTTGTGAGCCTCCTAGAGGCCCCAGAACTCTTTGCCTCTGCCCTTCACAGTGCTTGGTTCCTCTTGGGCTTCGAGCACACACCCACTTCATCCTGAGCAGGCCAGGGCCAGCCTCCTAAGCCCCTCAGTTCATGTGCTTCAAGACTGCAGGACCTCCAGGAGAGTCACCTGGTCTGTTTCCACGTGACTGTCTGCCCAGAGAAGCAGGCAGACACTGAAACATGTCAAAGACATGCAAGCAAACTGGGCCACACCATTCCCAGGTCTGAAGTCAAACAGCCTGACACACACTGTGACCCTGTCAGTTACTCCATCCCTCTGCTATTCCGGTTTCTAACGTGGGGTGTGAAAGTACCTTCCCCAGGGTTTCTGTGGCATTGACTAAAGCAGTTTGTGTGAAGTACCCAGCACAGTGACTGACAGTACCCAGTTACCCTTCCCAGCAAGGCGACCCTGTGCTGTGACTCTGTGGCTTCCTCTGTCGCTGTCTTGGCTCAGGACTGAGGGCTGGGGCCACTGCCTGTGACTCCCCCCAGTCACACCTCATCCCTCTATTGTCACAGCTGAGCTGTTCATGGAGCAGAGACAACTCAAGGAAGCAGGCTTCTGCATCCAGGAGGCTGCCGGCCTCTTCCCCACCTCCCACTCTGTGCTCTACATGCGAGGCCGGCTGGCCGAGGTGAAGGGCAGCTTTGAAGAGGCCGAGCAGTTGTACAAGGAGGCACTCACCGTAAACCCGGATGGCGTGTGCATCATGCACAACCTGGTAAGCCACCCTCCTCTGAGACGTCCCTTCACATCCCCCTCCCCCTCCCCCTTCCTGCCAGCGCCTGCTGGTGCTAATGCTGATGCTGGTGCTGATGCTGATGCTGCTTCCAGGCTTCTCTAGGAGTGGCTTCCTGCCAGCTCTGCTGTGAGAGACATCTGGATGTGTCTTGTTAGGTGTGATGTGAACTGTTTCCCTCCAGTTGGCATCTGCACTGATGAGGGCCGGGGGGGGGGGGAGGAGTCTGGAAGGGATGGTTGGTGTTTTTTTGTGACTTCCATGTTACTGTGAAGTTATGTATGTGATCTACTCCCAAGATTCCATGGCCACTTGTTAAAGCCTTGCCCTGGGAGCTAATCCAGACTCTTGGCAGTTCCTAAAATGCCTTGTATGAGGGTCCTCAACCCCTCCCCAATCATTGGGCTGCCTGTTCCTTTCCAGGGGACTCAAGTTTCTCAAAGGGGAACCATGTCAGGTCTGGTGTGAGTGTACATTGAGAATAGCCCCTGGGTTGTAAAAGGGTTCACCAGACCCCAGTTCTGGGACATGGACACAGGACTTGGGCACCAAGGACACCGTGACACCCCCGCACCCGTGGTGGGGAGGTTTGGTAGCTGAGACGTGCTCATCTTGACCTAGCTACCTTCTACCTTGGGTGGTCATGGGTAGGTGAGCCTATCTCTGAACCTTGAGTGTGCTTATCCGTCCAGTGAAGATTCTATTGTCGGGGAAACACTATTATTTGTGTTTCTTGCTCTGATAGAGTAAAACTCTACAGATGACCTTTCACCCCTGTTTTCCTTGCTGCTTCCAGAGAACAGAGTTCAGGAGAGATAGAGTGGTCACTGGAGGACTGTGTAGGAGTCCACAGTCAGTGGGACCACTGAGGACTAGGTTTCAATTGGATACCCCCTAATCTTGAGAATGGCTGTTGCAGCACCCCTAACATCTGGCCCTGGAGAACACAGGGTGGGAAGGATTCCATGTGGTCAGCGGTCTCCATTACCAGAGGGATCTTGTTCATCTCTGACAGGAAGTCACAGGAGCTGGGTTTCAAGTTGACTTTGAGGAGGTTAGGCACACACTAGGAAATCACTTGAGAGGATGGGACCCCAGGGTGAAGCCGGACCAAAGCGTCGTCGTACGCTCTGTAGCCCCTGGCTCCTGGAAACAGCCAGCGCCCATCCCTGCTCAGCTCCTATTCCTGCTGCCAGGCTTCTTCCTGGGCTGTGTGAATTTTGAGCCCCAGCGAAGGAAAAAAATCATGGGCCACGATGTCACACAACCCTGTCCCTTCCCAGGCGCCCTCCTGTCCTGTGGTCAGCCCAGCTAGTGTTGGGTTTTTTGCAAGGCACGCCTTCTCCTTCCTCCTGCATTTCAGCCATTGGCTTTGCTGGCTAATGCCTCACTCGAGGTCAAAGTCTGGATGATTGAGGAGGACTGGGCTGCCGTGCTCCTGGCCCTGAGCCTGCAGCCCAACCCCCAAACCCAACAGAATCCAGTAACAAGTACAATTTTGAAGTAACGGCGTACCATTTTCCATTTATGCTTATTATTGTTTGTAGCTATTTTCTTGAAATTGAAGCCGTTTCCAACCATGGGTTTCCATGGTAACCGAATAGCTGTCCAGAGTAGTTCTCTGCAGATGTTACTGAAATGGTCCCTTTTCTCTTCCTGGGGTGCGTTGCTGATTTAATGAAATTGGAACAAGTTGGAGCCAAGGCTGCCCACTCTCAGTTACCAGCAACCAGAGGGGCGGCCGGCTCCTGATTGGGCAGCCCATCCCCTTTCCACAGCCTTTGTTCCTGCCAGCATCCCACACATATGCATAAAGAATAGCAAACTGCAAGCCTGGAGATTTACTAAGCATACTTTCCTAAAGATGTGTGAATGCTTTAGCATGTTGATCTCAAGTGTTCCCCTCATCTAAATGTCTTCTTTGTGCTGCTGGCCTGTGACTCAGGACATCCGGGCTCTCATCCTGTCTCTGGCTTTGGTGACTTGGGTGACACAGGGCAAGAGTTAACTTCCAGTGTTCCCCTTTTATAAGTGGATATAATTGTCCCTAGACTATAGTGTTTTTATATCAGATAAGATAATGCCCATGGAAGTCTACAGTGAAATAGGAACGGATGCCAGCTAGCATACAGACCATTGTTCTCCAGGCCCTTCACTGACAGGCCTCGTAATCAGTCATAGCACCCCCAGGCTTACGTGGAGATTGGGCTCTTTCATAATATGATGTATTGCAATAGAAAATACTTCCAGTAGGTTGAGTCAGCTTGGTATTTATACCAAGAATTCACTGTGAAACCATCCGTGGAGGATGAGAGGGATATCATTTTGTGTATTCTGGGATAGGTACATCCTTAGAGAAATATCCAAAGAAAATAAGATAGGTGGATGCTGGTCCCCACTGAAGTCATTACCAAGGCAGGTTCCTAGGAAGACATGCTAGCTATAGGACACCATTGAACCTTGACACCTGTAGTAGGCACGTAGAGAAGCGATCCTTCTCTGTGGGATCTCAGCCATATACAAGCCCAGGCTGGAAAATTCTGCCATCATGGGGAAGTCCCCCTCCCTGGGGTCTGGAAAGGGGAGAATGGGGATATTCCTAGGTTACTGTGTAGGAGGCCAGGTCTGAACCTGCCCCATAAGGTGGGGCTGGCAAACAGCAGAAGAGGAAAGCCCACTGCAAAGCTAAGGCAGGCACAACTCTCTGCTGTCCTGTTTGGCCATCCACCCTCCCTGGATGAGATGGGAAGCTCTTCCTGATTTTAGCTTCACCTCCATGCAAGTTAGGATTTTGCACCAGACCGGGCAAAAAGTACTGCCTCCTTCACACTTCTGTGCCAGAAAAACAACAACAGAAAGCCAGTAACAACAGCAAAACCACACACACACACACACACACACACACACACTCATCAACCACAATCCTCTACTGTGCCCACAGCCAAGTCCAGGGCGAGATGACCCATGGTCCCTCAGCCCTGGAAGCTGTCCCCTCTGCCATGCTCAGCAGTTTCTACATAGAAATCAAATCACAGAATAGGTCCTCAGAGCATCTGCCAGGCAGGCTCAGCCCCTCCAACCCGAAGGCCCTCTCAGCTGGAGTACTTGGGACTCGGTGTGCTGTCAGAAGGAGGTAGGCAGCAAGTCTGCCAAAGCCTGCCCACAGGACAGGAGTCAACAAGAAGGGTCTTTATCAGCATCGTGGAGGAGCGCTGCTGTCAGGGAGGGCAGGAAGGAACCCCAGGCTCTCCTACATCTTTGTCCCAGAACTTCTAAGGAACACCGGACACCCCCAACAAAAAATGTTGTACAGGAGCCAAGACTGTGGGCCAAGGACTGGCCGTGTTGGGGAGAGCTCTCCCGGAGGGTATTCCTCTGTTGACCCCTGAGCAGGGTGGGCATCGGTTGTTTGTGCGGCAAAGCTTGACTCTATTTCCCAGCATAACGAAGGAAAAGGTCAATTTCCCTCCATCTTTCTGAGTTGCTGCCAGTCACCCCCACCGCAGTTAAGGCAAATGAACAAGAGAGGAAGCAAAAAATCGTGAGTGAGGGCTCATGGGAAACAATCTGGAACACCACCTAGACAGTGTTCAACACAAAACAAACTTGTCTCAAGAGGTGAGAAGACAATGCAGGAGGACCTTGAGTCTCCAGGGACACAGGCTGGAGGAGGATAAATGGGAAGGTATTGGTGGACACAGGCTCAGCAGTGGACTCAGCTGTGTGCATTCTATGGTCCTGGGGCCCATAGGACCTGAACTTGTTTTCTGTAACCAAACTTTGTCCCTCGATAGAGATGAAGAAGGACTTTGTAAATTTAACTGCTTTTAGGCAAATAGGCAGAAGACAGAGTTTTCTTGTGTCTGCTTCTTTTCAGTTGCCTTTAGCTCAGAAGAGCCGTTTTCGCCAGGGAGGCATATTTAGGGGTAGCACGTTCTGCAGCCCGTCAGCACACTAGAGAAGACTCAAGCTCTAGCCAGTGATGGGCTCCCTCCCCCCACCCTTGGCTTGCCTAAAGGATCTAAGGATTCGGATGTTTCTGTCTGCTCCTGAGGCCCTGAGCACTGAGTCGGGGTTCATGGGCATGCGAGGCATTTGGGGGCAGCATCTGCCCTGCTTTCCCAGTCATGCACTGCAGTGGCACACACGTCTGCTCTCTTGTGGGGATTAGCTGCAGGTTCTCCCAGAACCTCTTCTCCTTGGGCACCTCGGCCACAGCTTTGGCTCCTAGTCTAGTACCTAGGCACGCAGTTTCTGAGCTTATCTCTTCTTCCACACGCCCTGGTAAGGTGGGCAGGTGGCACTGTTTCCACCGATTTCTCCCGATAGCACACTGGCTTCAGCTACTCTCCTCATGGATCCAGTTGTTACAGCAGTGTACAGCAACCACACTAGGAGTCACAACTGGCGGTAATCCCCACAGAAATCTTGGCACGCCTTCCACCCTGGCCACCCCCTCTCTACAGTACTGAGGACTGGTCTCTGGGAGGTGCCCTCAGGTACTCCCAGAGACCCATAGGACTGGTTTCTGAGGTCAGAGAGGTGGACTTGGGTTATAAAGGCCTGTATAACATCCCCACCCAGCCATCCCAGTCCTGGGGGGAGTGGTACTAGATTCTAGGAGTGACAGACAGAGGGGGTCAGCCTTGATCACCCACAAGTTATGAGAGAGCTCGTGTCATTGGATGGGCTAGGGTTTTTTCTCCTTATGTCAAGGGGAATAATAATTTGGTTCTTTATGACTTCAAAGTGTGTTCTCGGGTTCAGGTGAACTGAAAGCGGTGAGAAAGAGACCACAGTAGGGTACCTTTGTCACCATAACAACAAACCATCCTGCAGCAGCAAGCAATCTAAACTCAAACCCCACCTTCTGCCAGGTAGACTTCTGTGGGCCACATCACATCAGAAAGGGGGTAGGGAGGCTTTGGCACAAGCTGCCTTCTAGTTCCAGAAGTTTATGGTCAGGAGGGAGTTGAGGAAGCAGGGAGGTCGAGGAAGGATGAGCCAGCGAGCCCAGAATTCCCTTTGGGGCTGCTTCTAGCACTGGTCAGCTACCCAGGGAGCGCTGGCCTGAAGCTAAGTGTGCCTTTCAATCCCACCTGACCTGCACTTGAGGTCCACTTTGCCTTGTTCACTGTTTAACCTTGGCCAAGGAACCTTTCAGAGGTTCAGAATTCCTGTCTGTGAAATGGGGGTGGCTATGCCAAGTACACAGAGCTGCTGTTAGAATGCACTTGAGTAATCGTGTAGCGTTATGGGCCAGTGGCTGAGGCGCCATGAGTTGCTCTTGGTTTGCAGAGGGAGGCAGGAACCCTGAACCGAGCTCAGAGGCTCTTTGTTTTAAGTCTACTCCCCAGGTCCCCCAGAGAAAGGTGGCCAAGGCACAGGTATTCAGGACATGGGATCACCCGCCTTGTGGATAGGTGAATACAGTGCAAGGCCACGCTGACCTAAGCTGAGGGAAGAGTGGCTGCTCCCACGAGGATCCAGAGGGAGGAGGGGGATTTGCAGCCTTGTCTCGGTGATCTCAAGGAGCTGAAGAGGCGCTGTGGTAACAGGCTTGGTGAAGCACCCTGCTGGCCCTGCTGGCCCTGCACTCTGGGCTGTAACCCTGCCAGCCTGGTTGCCATCTGTTTGATGACATTACAGTGGAAGAATGAGTGTACTGAGAGGCTGAGAAGGAAAGCTTGATGCCCTGCGATTTTTGAAGGTTCTCTAATGTCGTACAGAGCAATGGCACACAAAGCAGCCAAGCCTCAGGGCCAGATGCGACCCAGACCCATCTGCCTCTGCTCTGTGTGTCTTAGATCTCAGAGGCCAAAGCAGTTTGACGCTGCCTGATGCTTTCCCGTTAGCCGGGCTGTGCTGGATGACTTCGAGAAGCGCAGGCGGCTGGAGAGCAGGAAGACCAGAAGTCTGGCCTTTTGCCGAGAATGGGGAGGATGGAGGGAAAGAGATGGGGAGGATGGGGGGAGAGAGATGGGGAGGATGGGGGGAGAGAGATGGGGAGGATGGGGGAGAGAGATGGGGAGGATGGAGGGAAAGAGAGAGATGGGGAGGATGGAGGGAAAGAGATGGGGAGGATGGGGGAGAGAGATGGGGAGGATGGAGGGAGAGAGATGGGGAGGATGGGGGTGAGAGATGGGGAGGATGGGGGAGAGAGATGGGGAGGATGGGGGAGAGAGATGGGGAGGATGGAGGGAGAGAGATGGGGAGGATGGAGGAAGAGAGATGGGGAGGATGGGGGAGAGAGATGGGGAGGATGGGGGAGAGAGATGGGGAGGATGGAGGGAGAGAGAGAGATGGGGAGGATGGGGTAAGAGAGATGGGGAGGATGGAGGAAGAGAGATGGGGAGGATGGGGGGAGAGAGATGGGGAGGATGGGGGGAAAGAGATGGGGAGGATGGGGGAGAGAGAGAGATGGGGAGGATGGAGGGAGAGAGATGGGGAGGATGGGGGAGAGAGATGGTGAGGATGGAGGGAGAGAGAGAGATGGGGAGGATGGAGGGAGAGAGAGAGATGGGGAGGATGGGGGGAGAGATGGGAGGATGGGGGAGAGAGTTGGGGAGGATGGGGGAGAGATGGGGAGGATGGGGGAGAGATGGGGAGGATGGGGGAGAGAGATGGGGAGGATGGGGGAGAGAGATGGAGAGGATGGGGGAGAAGGATGGGGAGGATGGGGGAAGAGAGATGGGGAGGGTGGGGAAGAGAGATGGGGAGGATGGGGAAGAGAGATGAGGAGGATGGGGGAAGAGAGATGGGGAGGATGGGGGAAGAGAGATGGGGAAGATGGGGAGAGAGATGGGGAGGATGGGGGAGAGATGGGGAGGATGGGGAAGAGAGATGGGGAGGATAGGGGAGAGAGATGGGGAGGATGGGGGAAGAGAGATGGGGAGGATGGGGTAAGAGAGATGGGGAAGATAAGGAGAGAGATGGGGAGGATGGGGGAAGAGAGATGGGGAAGATGGGGGAGAGAGATGGGGAGGATGGGGAGAGAGATGGGGAGGATGGGGAGAGAGATGGGGAGGATGGGGGGAGAGAGATGGGGAGGATGGGGAAGAGAGATACTATGAGGGGAGCACTTGGGGTAGCCATGGTCTGAAGCTTCTGTCTGCCAGACAAATTCCATCCGTGCAACTGTCCTGACCGTTTGATTCCCAGATGAGGAGATTTGGTTGTTTCTTTCCACTTCTCCCTGGAGGCATGTTCCTTGTGGCACACAGATGTGGGGGAGGGGAAGAGTCCTGGGTGTTGCCTCTGTGGTAGTTCAAGGACAGGACGGGGTCAGAATCTCCCTCCCAGCCCTGTCCAGCTCGCCTGGCTGAGGACAGGTTCAGATCATGATGACAGTTGGGTACTGTCATCATGATGAGCCCCTGAATCCAGGAATGGAAAAGACTGTGTCTAGAGGTTGCCCAGGATGTGGCCTTCAGTCTCCTTGTCCCACAAGCCACCCATTCCTTAAATGTCTCTCCACTAAAGCTCAGCTCATACTCTACCCCTGAGGACTTAGGTGGGCCCAGCCCCCAGCGAATGAGTCAAGGCTAACCTCGGCCGGAGGTGGGGCTGGCAAAGGCTTCTATTTCCTGGTCCTCTGTAAGCCATAGAGTCACCAGATGTGACCTGGTGGCACTCCAGTGCTTTTGGCTTCTTACCCTAGAGGCCCCTTTGAAGACAGATAACCCCAGTCAATCAGGGAGGTCAATTGAGCTGCATCCCAGACACCCAGGAAGAGAAAGGCATGGGTGTGGGTTTGGCCACACAAGAGCGACAGCCACCAGTACCCTAGAAGACCCCTCCTAGGCTGGTCTAGTGACTCTGGGTATCTTCTCAGCAAGGACCTCTTCAAGAGACCCAGGACTAGCATATCAACTGGACACTAGGTGGGTCTGGAAGGATATATGCCCTTTGCCTCCGTCAGCAAAGTAGAACTGGCCAGTGACTCTAGCAGCTGTGTTCTAGAAGGGGTATGCGACTTGAAGGGTGTGTCCCCGTCTGGTTGGACAGGTTGAGGGAGCAAACCTGCGGCCAACACTGATCTGGAAGTGTGTAGTCTCCCCAAGTGTGCCTGAAGAAGACCCTCCCCTACCCCCAGTGCAAGGGCTCCTCCATTGTCTCCACAGTCCCAGTGGCTTCAGACAGGGCCTCCAGGGCCCACCACCGGCTCCCGCAGCCCCCCAGCTGATTCCCAGCTTCCCAGCTGGAAAGGCCGTTACAGAATCCCAGGAATGTGCCTGGAGCTCAGAAAGAAAATTCCCAAAATAACTTCTATAAATACTTTAGGGCAGGGGTGGTGGGGAGCACTCAGCTTGTCCCACAGCTGGCCTAGCACTAAGTACCACTTCCCAGGGTGGGCTCCCTAAAAGACAGAAGAGCCCACGCACCCCTTCGTGGCCTTCCCGGGGTGCCTCTGTTCTCCATGACATCACGGGGCACTCAATTAATGGGGTGAGGTAGTGTTAGTTGCAAAGCATAAGAAAGGGCTAGCAAGGCCCTTCCTTCTTTTCCACACCCACCTATGGCCTCAGTCCTACCCTGAGACTCAATAGACAACTAACTCCTAACGGGAAATGCCCGTAACCTTGGTCTACAGACCTCAGCAAAGTACAGGCCCCTCAGACTACCTGCTTTTGGAGGCCCTTATAGGCCTCCTGAGCTCCCTGAGGCAGCAAGTCCAACCCAGGAAACCCTTAAGGCAGAGCCAGGTATCCTTGACCAGACCCCACAGTGACCAGCTGTGATGCGGAGGTGGTGTCTCTTGGGGTTTGCTGAACTCAGGAAAGGCTTCCTGGGAGAGCAGAGCCCTGAAAGCAGTATGGGCAGGAGCCCCTCTGAGAGCTGAGGAGAAAGAGAATAGAGATGGGAATTTCTGGAGACTTTGAACGTTGTCCTGTCTGTCCCAGAAGCCCCTGTGATGGCTATTTCTAGCCCAAGCGCGTCATGCAACTGCACAGATAACTTCCATGGCTGCCAAGTCCCTGTGAATGAGCAGCCCTGTCATGGCACCACCCCAAAGGGTCAGAACCCAAGGCTTCTGCATGGGATTAGATTCCTCCCCACAGATGAGGGACAGGCAGGGACGGACGTGTGGACTGAACTGAGCGCCAGTTCTGTGTCCCCACCATCTCCCTGGAGACTTCTTACTGCCAGTGAAGCTTAGGAGGGTGCTGATGGACCCTGGGGGCAGCGCCAGGCTGGGGACAGCAGGTGAGACCTTGCATCTTCCTGTGCTTGGGACCCACCCAGTTGTCAGGCAGCAAACAGCACTGGGTTGCTACCAAACACAAATGCTGCTGGTGTCAGGGGCAGGTGGCCACAGATCCCGTTACAGGCCCGGGCCTCCGGGCCTTAGCCTGACCCCAGCCTGACCTGGTGTCTTCTTTCAGGTTCTAAGGTCAGCATGTTGGGGCAGGGGGACATGAGCCAGCCCCACTGCACAGTCCTTCCTGCCTGAGGGCCCTGCCATCTCCCTCCCTCTGAGGAAGTGGACAGAGCCGGCCTCTCAGGGCCCACCACCCCTGTGGCCCTCCTAGAGAGGTCCCCACTGCTGCTGTTTGCCAGCTACCTCCTGTGTGTCTGGCTGCACCTTCTCCAGATACATCCTTGCAGAGTTCTCAGCAGCCCTGTGAGGAAGGGCTCTCCCATTCCCCTCATCGCCCCTCCCCCCTAGTTTACAGATAAGGACATCACAGCACAGAGACCAGGGTCCATCTGCTGGGGTCACGGTCCTGTCAGTGGCAGAGCTGGGACTCAACCCAGATAGGCCTTCTGGCTGCTAAGCCTGGCCTTTGTCCTCTGCTGAGGCACGCGTTCAGCCTGCAGACACGTCTTCCCAAACACCCACACCTTCTCCCTGTCATCCTGGGATTGACTGTAAGGCCTCCTACTCGCTAGGCAAGCGGCATAGCACCACGCTCTGTCCCGTCCCTGCTCTGTTTATTTCCATATGGTTTCACTAATTCCCCAGGCTAGCCTAGAATTCCATTGCCTAGGCAGGCCTTCAACTTGCTGCCCTCCTGCTGACAGGTTTGCACCACTAGTCCCAGCTAGAGGTCTTGGGGCAGAGGTGGGGTGGAATGGGGGCTGTTTGGACTCTTCTTGCCAATAAAGCTTTCTGTGGAAGGAAGCTCTAGAAAGAAAACTCAGAGAAGCAAGTAGACCCACCCCCTCCAACAGGCCCTGTGACCACCTCTAGCCTCAGGCACTCCCTGTGGGCAGCATTCAGAGGCTTCAGAGCTCGTGCGTGCGTGTGTGTGTGTGTGTGTGTGTGTGTGTGTGTGTGTGTGTGTGTGTGTGTGTGTGCAGCCATCAGCTAGAACCTTCCTTCCCTCCGGCCTGTGGGCCCTGTTCCGTTGTGAGCTACTTAAGGTCCTGCCCTGGCCATGTGGGCAGAACTGCGCGGCCTGGGCGCTGCTGGCCAGGCAGACGCCCTGAGTCAGCACTGCTGTGCGCGCGCGTCTGGTCAGAGCCCTGTGTGAGGCTACTCCCTGCCCCACCTGCTGTTCTCCAACCTCTGCTGAGCCAGTGTCGCCTTGGGCGTGTCTGTGCTTAGGGCGGAAGGAGGGTGCCACTCCGGAAGTCAGCTGTGCCTCCCTGTGTTCTGGCCCCGGGACCTCCAGCCAGCACCTCTGGAGACAGAGCCTTTTCCCAGTCTTCCTCAGCACCCTCTCTCTCTTGCCTAATTGGTCATGTTCCAAGCTCTCTTAGGACTTATGAAGTCAGCCATATACATCTTTCCTGGTGCGTCTCCATAGCAACCAAGGGCCTAACTCTAGGGAGCTTGGGGAGGAGGAAAATAATCCAGCTAAAAATGTACATGGCCACCAGTGGGAGGGCTGCAGAGAGGGGGCTTCAGGCACAAAGGCAGCTCCCTGTCCCCACCCTGGTCCCCTGCCTACCCAGAAAGTCAGAGTTGGAGATTAACCTCCACTCTTTAGAACAAGAAAAGTGTCCATTTATCAGCGTCTTGGGATGCCTTCAAAGTAACAGGTCAGTAGAATGGTACAGAGCAGACTTTCTGGGGCCTGAAGCCTTCCCCATGCCCATACCCTGTCCCTTGTCCCCAGTGTGGAGGAAGGGGATGTTCAAGGCTGCCAGTTTCACTTCCCACCCCTTTGTGACAGTTCCTGGCGCTTGCTCTAACTCTCTCGCAACCCCTGCAGTGGTCCGTGAGCTAAACTGCAAAGCCATTCTTCCTGCTCCTGACCTGGGCGTCCAGGGCCTACGGTGGCTGAGCCCCTTCTCGCTCATTCTCTCAGCAACTGCTGTGCGCCCTGACCGCCTCCCTCCCGTGCCAGCACCCACCAGCATAGGGTCTTCCCGGGAAGACTGAGGCTGCTGAGGCAGCCAGAGAAGTGCCCCCGCTTTGTCACAAAACTAGATAGCCTTCTGGCCCTCAGTGCTCCCTGGGGTGAGGGGCAGCTCCTCCTGCAGGCAGCATTCTCCTGGCTGGGGCTGTCTTACACAGCTCTGCATGCACTGACTCATTTCTCCCACCCCTCTTAGATGCTCGTGCCCTGAGAAAATGCATCGTTTTTTCCCCATTTGTTGAGTGACTGGAGGGCCCAGAATTCCACAAGGGGCCACTCAAAATCAGGACTAGGCTTGAAGGCCCGTCTTTGAAGACAAGAGGAGCCTAGCTCCTACAGGTTAAAGCAGGCCTTGGGCAGGAACAGATGGGCTTTGCATGAGTAATGGGCGCGGTCATTTTTCTGTGGCCCAGGCGGACCTGAGGGCCTCTCTGGTGACCAGAAGCAGGCTACTGCTGCTCTCGCCCTGCTTGCTAAACTTCCCCGGCCCAGAGGGCCTAGTTAACCTTGTCCTGCTCTATTTCTAGGGTCTCGTGCTGAGTCAGCTGGGCCACAAGAGCCTGGCCCAGAAGGTGCTGCGGGATGCCGTGGAAAGGCAGAGCACCTACCACGAAGCGTGGCAGGGCCTGGGGGAGGTGCTGCAGGACCAAGGCCACCACGAAGCGGCGGCTGACTGCTTCCTTACAGCCCTGGAGCTGGAGGCCAGCAGCCCTGTGCTCCCCTTCTCCATCATCACCAGAGAGCTGTGAGCCTCTGCAGCAGCGGCAGACACAGGCAGGGGGCAGGGAAGGGCATGCATCTAGATGTGGGGCCTCAGGGAATAGATGACTAGTGAACCCTTCCACGGGCTTCCATGCCACGTCTCCCCCACACTCCACCCCTGCAGGCCCAGCTGGGCCTGAGCTCCATCTGAAGCGGGGTGGACAAGATTCGCATCCAAAGCAAATGCCGTACTCCCCAGAGGCTGACTGTGGCTGAGCACCTCTTAGATAGAGGTGTGTCCTGGAGCCAGCCCCTTCCTCGGCTCCCGTGACCCCCTGCATTTCCTGCTTTGGGGTGAACCGATTTGAGTTTGTGTACCATAGAGATGGACTTGCTGTCCAACCGTCCTCTTGGTGCCTTGGGAGACAAACTGGCTTGAATCTAAGCAACTTCGCAGCGCTGTGAGCAGACATGCCGGAGAACCCCAGATACATTTCCCCCATCCCATCTCAGGGCAAGTGCAGGCTTGAAGCCTTGCCCAGGACAGCCGTAGCTTGAGGCCCCAGACACAGGACAGTGGGCTCCTGGGCTCGTCAGACTTCCCTGTGCTTTCTCTGTGCCGCCAAGTGCCTTTGGGGCTCGTGTCTCCAGGTCCCTAAACACAGTCCATCCGTCTTCCATTTTCACTCAACCGTCCTCTCCCTGGAGACACACCCCAGCCAGTAGACTCCATGGGCCCTGTGCCAGTGGCCTCTAGGATACGCCTTGAGATACAAAACAGGGTTCTGACATAGCCATTTCTAGTGCCTTGAGTACACAGTCCCTCAAGGCTTTCCCTACAGTACAGGACCCGCCTGCTTGGGTGAGCGGCATCCAAGTGACCATTTATAGGCCTCAGCGCAGTACACCTCATCACCCAATGCCCAGTTTTCACCTTAGGCTTTGCTGAGTTACCCAAAGCCCTGGCTTGGCCTTTTGCGCTCCCCTGCCTAGATTCCCACAGAGGCCATGCTTGGGTGGAGACGGAGACCGAACCTGACTCCCTCACCGTTCTGTGCCCGTGTGCTCTCTGTCAGGTCGCTGGGCAGATGTCCCTCCCTGGCTCAGTAGCCATGCACTCTGGTTTTGAGACTTTCCCTCAGGAAGCCATCCCCAAGGCCTAGCAGAGAGTTCCTTTCTGTCATCCCCCCTCTGGCTGGAGCTCCTTCAGGTTCACCTTGCTCTAGGTTAGAATGTGTAAAAAGGGGTTGGGAGCTGCCCTGGACTACCGTGGCCGACCACAGCGTCCTTGGAAGGAGAATGCTGTTGGGGACTGGCTCCACGGTGTACTGATGCACCCTGCTTGTCTCCTCGTGTCCCCAGAGAGCTGGAGCCTCCTGGCCACAGCCACAGCCCAAAGGGAGGATATTCAGTGCTTGGTTGAAGGGTCTCTATGTGTAAATGTGTATATAAATAAATATATATATATATATATATATATATGCTAGAGATCTATATTTTTATGGAATTCTGTTAGAGTTAAAAAAAAAAGAAAGAAAGAAAAACAGATACTATCGGCATTCCTTGGTGGTCAATATTGGCAGTGAGAAAGACAGCAAATGCGTTCTGACTAAACATTCCTCTTTGGAGGCCCTGGGAGACAGGCCCAGTACCTGACAATGACTTCGGAAATTGAATAAAAGACCCTTGAAGGGGAAACAGGACTGTCTGAATAGTGTGTTCATTTACTTGGTGCTCAGCATAAAGCAGTGAACCAGACCCTGGAAAAGAGACCATGTCAGAGGAGAAACCCGCAAGGCAGGGCTGAGGGGAGGAAAGTGAGGAGAGAGAAGAGGCCCAGCCTCTGAGAAGGTTGTGTCCTGTCAGGTAAGCAGTGAGACTAGAGGTCGGGCCAACGCCTGGAAGTTCTTGGATGAGGCAGAAGGGTCTGGGCCTGGTCCGGGGGGGCTGGTCCTGGCCTGTGGCCCATCTTTCAAATAAGCCTGCCCAGTAGGAATCTCGAGGATTGGGGGTGTTAGCAGTCAGGCATCTCCACCGCCCAATGACAGCAGGACAAGTCATCACTAGCTGCCAAGATGTGACACGTTTCTACTGTGGCCACCAGTTGAACACCCTCCCCATGCACACGTGCTAGGCCAGTCCCTCCCTGCTTCTCGCTCTTCTTCCCTCCACCGTCACCCAGAGGCAACCTCTCCCCGATAAAACTCCCATGTGAGACCTGGCTTAGATCATCGTGGGATGACTGGACCACATCCAGGTGGACCTGTGTTAAGAAGCCCATAGCAGTGCATCTGAAGTAATTATGAGTCAGTAATTATAATTGTATAATTATACAAATATAAGTTGTCTATTACAGACCTTTTACCATTTTTTTCCAAAAAATGATGTAAGTTAACAGAGAAACTCATGACCCCACCCCCACCCCGAGGGATTACCTCCTACACTCCCAGAGTGGTTGTCCCCGCACTTTGAGGACAGCCATTCTGTGACTTCCCCCAGAGTCCAGAGCTGGTCTAGTCCATTCCTGCTTCCCAGGGCAGCCAGAGTCTGTCCCTACCCTTGCCCATCTGACTTGACGCTGGGAGATTAGGGAGGAGCCAGACTGGTTTGTTTGCTTGTTCATTTTTCCCCTTCAATAGAAGTGGTGTTGCACATTGAACCCCGGGGCCTTAAGAATGACCTTTTACCACTGAGCTACATCCCTAGCCCCCCTCCCCACTTATTTTCAAAGCAGGATTTCATGTGGCCCACACTGGCTTTGAAACCAAGATGTAGCCAAGGATGACCTTGGATTCTTCATCTTGACTCCCAAGTGCCCAGCTCTGAAGACCAGCTTCCTTAGCTATCACTTCCTCCTCAGGCTGCACACAAATTCTAGTTAACCGACAGTTGGTGTCTCATTACACACCGAAGCCCTCAGTGTTCTCCCCTTTAAGACTGTCATAGACACAATGGCAGCGTCTGCAGGGAGGCTAGAGGAAAAGGCAGAGACTCAGTCTCCCATTCAGCCAAAGTGTTGCCATGCAGGTCTGGAACTAGTCAAATGTTGTAGGGTCCGGCAATGAAGATTTCCTGAATCCTGGCATTTCCTGACACCTCCACCCAACCCCACCCTGTTCCAGTCCACAGACTGTTCACAAACCCTCATTAGAGAACAAGAAAGCCAGCTTCACATTGAAACCTATTGTGCCTGCATAAGGGCTTAAATGTGGGGACAAAACTTGGGGCTACCCTGTGCTTCCTCACTCTGACCCCCTAACCCATACACCATTTTCTGAAGCATATCTCTCTCTCTCTCTCTCTCTCTCTCTCACACACACACACACACACACACACACTTGTGCGTCTGAATTAACTGTTAATCTGCAGAAACAAATAGGAATGGACTTTCAGCTGCCAGTACTCCAGCTCTTTAGGGTATCAAAGTGCTCACTGTGGAACAAGCTCCCTGACTGACCCACTGCTCAGATATCACCATGCAAATATTTCTTGGCCTTCAGAAGCCGCACATTACACAAGCTTCCCATTTGTCCACTCTGCCTGCTAACTCTTTCTCCCTTGCTTGAGTAGCCAGCCCTGAGACCAGCCACAGCCTGTGCCAAGGGTTCTGGGAGTCTAGGGAGATGCCTGCAAAGCCCCTGCTGTCTGCTGCCAGGGATCCTCTGAAACTGTAAAGAAGAGGTTCGTTGAAGGCCATGCAACAGGCAAGAGTTGTTCCCGGGAGCCTAGGTCAGGCACGTCCCGATGGAGATCTGGGGCTAAAGCAGCTATGACCTTCATCCTCCCATGACAGAGGTAAAACTGTGACGCTGTAATTATCATCCAAGCAGGAGCGTCTCTCTATCCTACACTGGTTGTGTAGCCTTGAGCAAGTTGCTTAACCTCTCTGTATCTGTTTTCTCCTCTGCAAAGTAACAGTGGAGTAGTAGCTGCTTTGTGGATTTTGATTGTGTAAGAAAAACACAATTTTGAGGACTCTGAAGACCACCACACTGGCCTTCAGCCTTGCCCTCCCCTGCCCTACCACCTACAGCACACCTACAGCACACCACCTACAATACACCTACAGCATACCTACAACACACCTACAGCACACCTACAGCCACAGAGCAGTTGATTCTTGAGCAAGAAGATCCCCTTGAGCCACTTGTACGGATCACTTGGCATCCTATAGACTACCTTCCCATGAGGATGTGCATTACCTTGATCCAGTCAGTTGTGACAAAAGCCATAGGCCTCCAGACACAAAATATAGCAGCTTATGTAACTAGAATTCACTTCCTTCTGAGATGCTCCACAGGCCGGTTCTTCCTTCTGTTTTAATGGTACAGGATGGATCCTCCAGACGGGCAGACAGAAGGACACAGCCACCTTCCTCTTTGTCTTCATTACTTGAGGAGCAGTGTAGGAGCCTCTCTCCTATGTCTTCCCCTGGGATGAAAGTCACACTGGCACACCTACACCACACTGGGACACACACATGACGCTGGGCTCACAGCCAACTGCTAATCACCCCTTTGGTAGTCCATAGCCTTGGTAGGGGGGACTCTGTCCCCAAGAAAAAGACCATGTATTACCCACACTTGCCTGCTGTATAACAGGGCCTGAGAATACAGGGTCTGTGCTCTGTCCTTGGCCACCCTCTAAAGACACGAAGAGCTCAAGGGCTCTGAGGATGGAGACACAAGTAACTTCTCATTGCCACCGCAGAAGGATAATGGGCTTCTGGACAATGGTACTGTAGAGGTCTTCTCTGACAGTGTTCCAGGGAAGGCTGCACCAGTCCAGGAGCTTTGAGTACCTAGAAGTCACCAAACTGCTACCAGAGTCACCAGGCTGGCTGGCAAGGAGGGAACTGAAAGGTGCTCTGTGGCACCCATCTTCCAACCCCTCCGAAGCCAGAGTGGTGGTTCCTTGAGCTAGGGACTGTGGATTTCCCAAATAATAATGGTGCACAGAAGATGCCAGGCAGCTGGGAGTAGAGACAGACTATGGGAACCGCATGTTGGACTCCAGGACGCTGCTGTCCGGCTGACTGGATGGACTGGTGTGGATCCGCGTGCTGCTCCACAGCCCACGGGAGCCTATCCAGGTGCAGAATGCCATTTCCCTGTTGTTCTCACGCCCTTGGCCTTTCCCTCACTCAAATGCATCTTTAGATTTTGGCAGTCAGTCATTCGTCATCTTCAAAACCACATGCTTGGTTGTAAACCATCAGAGGTTAAGTGTGTGTAGAGACTCTACCCTCTACTCTGACACTTTGGTGTATCTTTCAAACCAAAAGTCCGCTGTCTTACCTCCAGCTAGTCCTCTGTCCATCCTCCAAACAAATAAACAAGGGTACCAAGACCATTGAGTAGGGAAAGGGCGGACCCTCTAACAAACATGGCTGGGAAGACTGAATATCCACATGTAAATGAATGAAGTTGGACTCCTGCCTAAAACGATACTCAAAATTAAGTAAGAATAAATATCAAAAATCTAAACGTAAGACCTAAAATGTTAATAATCTAGAAGAAAAAGCAGGGGAAAGCTTTAGGACACATATTCTGATGACTTCCTGGGTGCGACAACAAAGGAACAGACGGGAAAAGAGACTATCTCATGAATATTTAAAAATCGGATGAGAAGACATCAGCTGTGTAAAGGATTTAAAAATACTCTATAATCCCCAACTCTACTGGAATTACCGAAAGAATTAGAAGTTGAGTCCCCAAAAGAGATATTTATATATTTGTGTTCACAGAGGCTAAACCAAGAGTCCACACACAGATTGGATAAGCTAAACACACACACACACACACACACACAAACACACACACACACTCTGCCATAACTAAGTGACATCTAGCTACAGATGAGGCTAGAGATAGGACTGGTCACTCAGGCAACCTGTGGTCCTTAGCCATAGTGCTCATGCCTGCCACATAGCCACTGGAGCAGGATCTACATCCAGAGAGCAGGGGCAGGACAGGGGTGGGAAAGTAAGACAGGGCCAGGCTGCCCACGTCAGTGCTGTGACATTCGACATCCTCTGCCTAATGAAGAGGAAACTTCACAGTGTGAGAGGTTTGCAGTCATATGCCTTTTGGTTGGAGCCAAATTCACAGAGCAGCTGGAGGATGGGGTGGAGGAGGAGAGCTGCTCAGGGGAACCAGGGCGAGGACCTAGGGAAGCACTAGTCACAGCAGATGAAGGGAGGGAGACAGGGTTTCATTCTTAAGACCCTAGAGAATACCCTCAGGAATTTAAGATGGATTAAGATGGAGTGGGGACCATCCAGGGAGGTCTGTAATTCTGTAGATTTGTGGTGCCTGCACAGAGCTTCCTAAGTCAGTCTCAGACATGTCACATGATGCACAGGGTGTTCTTAGCTGCTAAGCATCCATGTTGGATCTTATAGCCAACCTCCGTGCTTTTTGGTTTTTTTTTCAAGACAGGGTTTCTCTGTGTGACCCGGCTGTGCTGGGACTCACTCTGCAGACCAGGCTGGCCTTGAAATCTGTCTGCCTCTGCCTCCTGAGTGGTTTTTGTTTGTTTTTATTGTCATCAAGCTCAATGTCAAACCAGATCTATCCATTCTCTCTTTCCTCATCTTTTTTTTTCTATATTTTTTTAATTTACATTCTGAATGATTTCCCCTTTCCCGTTTCCTCCCTCCCCGAAAGTCCCATAAGCCTCTTCCCTCCCCCTGTTCCCCATTCAACCCCCTGTCGCTTCTCTGTCCTGGTATTCCCCTACATCCAGTCTTTCCAGGTCTCTTTCCTCATCTTAAAATTATCATACAGGAACTTTAGTCCATTTGAAGAACAAAACTCCTAGGTGGTGGCCGTGGCTGCAGTGGGCGGGGCAGCAACAGCAACGGTGCACACCTTTAATCCCAGCAGGAGGGACGCAGGGGCAGGCAGCATTCTGAGTTTGAGGCCAATCTGGTCTACAAAGCAAGTTTCAGGACAGCCAGGGATACACAGTAAAACCCTGTTTCAGAGAGAGAGAGAGAGAGAGAGAGAGAGAGAGAGAGAGAGAGAGAGAGAGAGGGAGAGAGGTGTGAGGTGGACTTTCCTTCCCAAAGGTGAAGAGGGGAAGACCATGTTGTAGGGGCTTCTAAATCCTGAGAACAAATGTGCCTTTTTCACTTTTTAAATATAGCAAAGCAAAAAAGTTTTTTGTTTGTTTTAAGTATTTGCCAAAACCCTGGCCTCTTCTTCCTCTCTGAGGCCTAGGACCTCTGGCGATCCTGCTGGACCTGGGAAGGGGCTTCCTGGAATGTAAGGCTCACTGTTCTACCTTCTGACAGCTGTGCCCCGTCCTGTGCCCTCTCTCTTTATTCTTGCAGGGCCACTCTTCCTCTGCCCCCTCCCTCAGCAAATGTGTATCCCAGCCTTGGGCCTTTGCCCGGATGGCCTTCCTTGCCCTTGCCCTTGCCCCTGCTTGGGTTTCCCTTTCTTCCCTGCCCGCCGTAGCCTCCTAGGACCCTTGGGTACTGGCCAGGCTTCCAATTTGCATGTGTTGGAGCTTGGCTCTGCTGCCCTCTCCTTCCACTGGACACATGTGGCAGCTCACAGCCCTCATCTGGACACCAGCAGTCATCTGGCATGTTTCAAAGATGAGGGTTGCTCTTCAAATTACAGCTGTCACCTGTGTGAGGACAGTCTTGAAGCCTCAGACCCCAGGGACTTGCTGGAGGCCCTTGGCACAGCTTTCTAGGCTCCTTCTCAGGCCTGGTTTCCCTTGGTACCCCTCCAAATTCAATCCCATGTTCCTTCATCTCTGTTCCAAGCCCCTCAAGCAAGCACAACACCCAGTGTATAGTAGATACTCAAGATTTCCATTGACTTGGAATCAGAAACGTAGTCACAGGCACTTAATGGGGACATATACACTCACTAAGTGAGCTTGCTGTTGTATGCAAACATAAAGATAGATGTCATATGTTATATGATATATATGCATGCATATATATGGCATATCTATGTAATTGGTATGGCCCATGCTTCTGGAACAATGATGAGCAAAACATGAGATTAAATCATTTGATGCAGTCAAGAGTGAGCATAAGAGGCCTAAGGATGCACAGGGTGTTCTTAGCTGCAATGGGTGTGCCATGGTACACAGGTGGGAAGGTTGTTGTGCATGTGTGTGATGCTTATACACGTGTGTGCACCACTGTGTATGGACACACTGGCCTATGCCTGCACGTGAGGCCATAGGTCAATTTTGAGTGTCTTTTATCATTCTTCACAACATCTCTTGAGACAGTTTCTTGCTGAAGCTGGAGGTTGCCAATTCAGCAAGACTAACTGACTAGAACCCGGGATCTGCCTGCCGCTTCCGCCTCTTCCGCCTCTGCCTGCCGCTTCCGCCTCTTCCACCGCTGTCCCGACACTGCTGTGCTCAGCTGTCACATGGAGTCTACTCCATGCACTTTAACCCACTGAGCCTATCCCGTAATAGACTGCTTGACTGTGGAATTACTCTTTTTTTTTTTTATAAATAGAAGGCATGCACTCTAAACTAACGATAAATGAGCTAGGCTGAGCTTGGTGGTAAAACACATGCTTATCATACACGAAGGCCTGTGTGTAACTCCCAACACACACATACACAGGCATGCACATATGCAGACATGTGGATTAAACATATAGAAAATTATACATGGCAAAGGAAGGAGTAAAGCCATACTACAATAATGGCATTTATTTATCAAGCATTTTGCCTGTACAATAGCTATAACGTATCTATGGCTAAAATCCCTTCCTGAGGATACAAAAGATATAGTTCTAAAGTTCACTCTGGAAAGCCAATGAGTTACTGGACTCACTCTGGACAGAAGGGCACATGGATGCCCTTAGAGCAGCCACATGGGATGGCCTTTCTCAGCTCGTACACCTCTAAGGTCCTCATGGAGACCATGTGCCAAGGCCAGAATTTCATGTAGCTGACTGGGCAGTATGGCTGGCTGGATACTCGGGTGAGAATCCCTTGACCAGGCCCCTCCCTCTGTCCGAGAAAAGATCAGCAGTCAACAAGCCTCGGTCTGATGGTCCCTGCACATGGAGAAGGTGGTGACACTTTGGCTAAGAGAATAGTCCTGTAGGACAGTGACATACATGCACACGGCAGACAGGGTAATGACTTTGTTTTAATGGGTGTCACCACAAACTTGTACCACAATGTCATTAGGCAGTAGAGCCTTTTCTGCTCCTTGGTATTTTCCAGAGACCTCTGTCAGACGAGTAGCCATTGCTGGGCAGGATGTTAGCTGTTGTGTGACTGTGTAATGGTTGAGTTCTCTTCGAGAAGTTGAAAAAGAGAAAGTATTACCTTTTGGGGGCCTGTCAGTTCTACCTGTGGCTTGATGCAACCAACCCATTGTCTTCAAGGGGACCTCGAGGCTGTCCAACATTTGTGTGATGGAGCTGGAGAGGCCGAGGCCACGCAGCACATAGCCAAGACACCTAGGCCATGCACACTGCTACACGGCACAGCCTGGACTAGTCTTAGGGGCAGCTATACTCTTGGATTAAGTGGAGCAACTGACTGTTCAGAGTAGGATCCTACGTGATGGTCGCCCAGACAACTGCTCTTGCTCGTTGGTCAAGCCCTGTGAGAAACAGGGAAGACCATTTCTGAACATAAGAACTTGTAAAAACTCAAGGTAGCTCGGCACCAATATTGTTTTATTTTAAAAGCCAAATGTGTTATTGAAGAAGAGGCTGTGTTCTCTACCCATTTTGGCGATGGTTGAAGACTGCCTAGGGAACTGTCTTGAAGATGTGTATGCTCCTGGGCCTGGTGTTTTCTGAAACAGACAAAAAGATGGGGCTTGATGAGATGGACACCCTAAGTGCCTATGTCCAGCTCCTAGATGAGCTGTGGCTGATGCATTCCTGAGGAGAGACCTAAGGAATGTTTCTGGACCTGAAGAGGCTCCTTTTGGGAGTCACCATGAGACTGTGAAGACAAGGGCAGGAAAGCCAGTGACTGCTGACCTCACCTGGGGGTGAGGGCTCCTTCATTCTCCTGAGACCTCAGAGCACAATTCCTTCAAGTGGCACTAGCCCAGGCAATTCTTGTCACAGAGGACGGCATCTTCCTCCTGACTACTGGTCTAGTCCCTGGTCTAGCAGCAAGTGGCTGGAGAGATGGGATTCTGCAACGACATGTCTAAGTCAAAAGCTCAAGCCACTTCCCCTGAGGGAATGAGGTGTGTCTGAGCTGTGGGCTCCATGAGCTCTCATAGTAGCATCTTTTGTGTGTATGTTTGTGGGTATATGCACATGTGTGTATGGTTGTATAATCACATGTGTATGGTTGTATATGCACATGTATGTTGTATGTGCACACATGTATGGTTGTATATGCACGTGTGTATGGTTATGAGCCTCCTGACATGAGTCCCCTGTAAGAACAGCAAGGACTCTTAACCTGAACCATCTCTCTAGCCTGAGTACCCTTTTTTTTTAAGACAAAGTTTCTCTGTGTAGCCCTGGCTGTCCTGGAACTCACTCTGACCAGGCTGGCCTCGAACATAGAGAGCCACCTGCCTCTGCCTCCCAAGTGCTGGGATTAAAGGCGTGGGCCATCACCACCCGACCAACCTGAGTGCTCATTTTTAAACATCATGTGTTTGCTTTGTTGAATTTCTTGACCAAAGTCTCACTTTAAAGCAGAAATGAATGTTCCTTCCTGAGACTGAGACTGAGACTTTAGCTCTTGGTCATTGCTTCCCACGAGGGATGCACATACATTCTTGAAAGCGAAGAGAGCACTTATCTTGGGCCCCTTGAAAGAGCATCACGGTAGCAGTTAGGGGCAGTGGTCCTGGCATGGCGGGACATACTGTAATCATAGCACTCGGGAGGAAGCAGGAAGATCAAGACCAAACTGGACTATACAGTAAGATCATGTCTTTGTCTCTAAAAAAAACAAGGAAGGAAGGGGCTCCAGAGGCAGCTCAGTAGTCAAGATGACTTCTAGGCAACCATGAGAGCCTGAGCTGAGATCCCAGCACCCATGGAACAAGGCAGTCGCGACCATGAATGTGCTTGTAACTCCAGAGATAGAGGGACACCTGGGGCTGGCTGGCTGCCTTCTTAGCTGAAAATATGCGCTCAAAGAAAATATGCTTGAAGACACTGCTTCAAAGGAATAAGGTATGGAATGCTAGAAATGGGTGGGCACCCAGTGCCGTCTAGCCTATGTACAGGCACATGCATGCATACACACACACACACACACACACACACATGCTTGCATGCATACACTCATGCATGCACACACATGCATTCTCACATGCTCTCTCTCTCTCTGTGTCTCTGTCTCTCTCTCTCTCACACACACATGCTTGCATGCATACACTCATGCATGCACACACATGCATTCTCACATGCTCTCTCTCTCTCTCTCTGTCTCTCACACACACACAGAGAGAGAGAGAGAGAAAGAACAAGGAAGGAGGAAGAAGACAATCATGCTGACATGGATTTCAGGAACCACCAGGCCTGGGTTTGAGTCCTAGTGCCAAGACCCAGTATGGCGCCAAGCCACCAATTTGTACTGTGGTTTTGCCTAGTAGGGGGCAAATAAGACAGTGCTCTGTCCAGTCCGCAGCAGTGCATTGGCTCCATCACCATCACCAACTACTGTCGCTCCGGACATGCCTGCTCCCCTTGCTGTTCGTCCTCTCTCTCCGGGAGGCCGTGGGTGGTAGCAGCATCACCCTGAGCATGGAACAGAGCAGTCAGCCTGCTAGATGACATCAGCTGCCTACAAAAGCTGCTTTTAAAGGCAGGATGTTTGCTTGGCCAAAAGCAAAGGAACAGCCTGGAAATCTAATCAAGTCCTGGCCACACGTCAAGGGAAGCGGAAGCCTTTATTAGTGCTATTAATGGGGCTGCAACGTGAGTGTGCAGGCCTGGCAGGCCAGCCCACAGACAGAGATTGGGGGTGGTACACACACAAAACCACCCCTCTAAAGGCTGGTGGCTGTGGCTCCAAGGGTCCTCCAGCCCTAATTTCACTAATACTAGGTGACACTAAAATTTTCCTCTAAGAGAAAACATCAACCCTGGAGTCCAGCCCTACTTAGTGGACACTGCCCTCTCCAGTAATTTGCTTAGTTTTCTTGGGGTTTGGCTCTCAGGTGGCAAAGGGCGCCTGTGAGCAGTTACTGCTGTTGGTCTCCTAATCCCCTACTCTTGGCTGTCCCCTTAAATCCTCATTCTAGATTCCAAGGGAAATCTCTGGCTGACTGGTTGGCAGATGTCTCGTCTGCTGGAAGAGGAAGAGGTATCTGCCCACTTTCGTGGGGTTCCCCATGGAGAGTTATGCAGCTTGTCCCCATGTGATGAGGCCGTCCCCATCTCTCAGATCAACCATTGGCAAAGAGTGACTTGGTCTTCTATACAGATGGGAGTTCTCTTTTAAAAGAGGGAATCTGATATATGGGATATGCAATAGTCACTGACTTCGAGGTACCCGAATCAGAACCAATACCCAGAAACTAAAGCGCTCAGTTAGCAGAGCCGATAGCTCTCACTCCGGCTCTAGAACTGTCCCAAATAAACAGTGAATATTTACATCAGATGTATGACCTGGGACAGGAAAATACACTTATTTTGAAAGAAAAACAAAAAGATGTTTCTAGAACAAGGGCTTAAGCAATTCTGTAAACAGGTGCCCGCAGTCCCCAGAAAGGGCATTTGTCCTGGGAAAGACTGGCAAGTTGATCTGTCCATGCCTGGTGGGCCTAACTCCAAACACTTCCCAGGCTTGGTGGACTTTCACAGGGAGGAGAGAGGCTTTCCCATATAAAGCAGAAAAGGCCACTGAGGTGATTAAGGTGTTCTTTCCTGAGATAACTTCCAGGCTTGGGCCACCTAAGAGCTTCAGAATGACAACTGTGGTCCTGTGTTTATAGCTCAATCTGCATTGTGTGTGGCGACTCCAGTCCTCTGGAAAGATTTATAAAAAAAAAAAATTGGATCACTATAGCCTTACTCTAAACTCTCCTAAAGTTCTCAACCTACAGGTCAGAATCCCTTTGTGGGTCAAATATCAGCTGACCTGCATATCAAATATTTACAGTATGATTCGTACCAGTAACAAAGTTACACTTAAGAAGTAGCAAAGAAGTAATTTCATGGTTTCGGGGAGGGGTCACCACATCATGGGGAACTGTATTAAAGGATTACAGCACTCAGAAGATTATAAAGAGACACCTAAAAAACCTAATTCAGAAGACTCAATCTCCCAAGGTCCCCTTCTGCCTCCTCCACACCCCAGCTCTGCTGAGACTCAGGTATATGCCTGCTTACCAGGGCCTCAAAGAAGAACCTGACTTTTGCCCTGGAGACTTGGTCAAAACACCAGATCGAAATAAAGGCCTTGCTCACCTGTCACGGGAGGGTCCATACCCTGTTCTTCTGCAGGATTAGATGCATGAATCCATCATACCAGGGTCAAGCCCTGAGCCTATGACAAACTACTCAGAGACTGTGTCCGGCTACAGCTGTGAGCCATGAACTGTTCCTCAGACTCCGACAATTTCCCACACTTCCCCAGTGTGACAAGCTGTCACACCATAGCTATCTTAGCTCTGAATCATCAGCATAGGTTAAGTTTTACCGTGCCCCTTAGATGGCCCCCGGGCCCCCCGGCACTCTGACCAATTTGTCAGCTTAGAAGCAGCTAATAGCATTGACACCTCAAACCCTCACCCAGTTGAGGTGACCTCTGAGAGGGGTAATTTGTGATGAGTTGACTCCCAGGTAGTCAGACAGGGAGAGGGGCCATAGCTAGGTAATAACAGTGACGAACTTTCCAAGATGGCTGGCTTCTTTCTGACCCTCTTGACCAGAGACACAAACCTGTCTGCTTAAAACAAAGGCCTTTATAAGGTTTTGTCTTCCTCCAGCAACAGGCCCCTGCTAATGAACTGGCTCAATAAATTCAAGGTTGGATCTACACAGGATACAAAACAGTTGTGGGCCAATCAACTATCTTGTCTTACTTCAAATTGACCAATCCCAAATAAGGGGAGGGAAACTCTTCAAAGAAAAAGAACCCATGGCTCTCAGAAAGAGATTGTTTTCTTCAGCTCCCCAAGTCCCCCCTCTTCTTTGCAGAAGAGCTTTTACTCTGTGTGCCTGGTGTGTGTGTGTGTGTGTGTGTGTGTGTGTGTGTGTGTGTGTGTTTCCTCACCCCCAATTAACACCTTTCTTTAACTACAAAAAACATTTTTTTTTAAATTTCTTTTATGTGTTTGTCTGCATGTCTGTCTGTGCCCCTGTGCATGCCTGGAACCTGAGGAGTTCAGACAAGGCTGTCAGACGTCCTGAAACTGAAGTAGCAGATGATTGTGAACCACCATGTGGGTGCAGGGGATTAGAACCTAGGTCCTTCTGAAGAGCAGTGAGTGCTTTTAAACATAAAGTCATCTCCCCTTTAAAAAATATGTATATACACAAATATACATATATATGTATACATACATACATACACACATTCTGTCTGTCTGTCTGTCTGTCTGTCTCTCTCACACACACACACACACACACACACACACGCGCACGCACACACACACACGCGCGCATGCACACACACACACACACGCACATGCGCGCACAGTGCACACGCACGCGCGCACAGTGCACACGCACGCGCGCACAGTGCACACGCACGCGCACACACGCACGCACGCACGCGCACACACGCACACGCGTGCACACACGCACGCGTGCACACACGCACACACGCACACATGCACACGCACGCGCACACACACACACACACACACACGCACACACCCAGGCTGGCTTCAAAGACCCACGTCTTCTGCTTTCCAAGTGATCAGAGGATTGAAGTCCTGCCCCACCACACCCAGGTCTGAAATGGTAAACTCCACTCTCAGGTAATGGTCCTATCTGCTTTAGGAACAGTCTTTCTGCTTCAACCTTTGACTTCCTTTGACTCCAAGAAGCCACGTGTGCACACCCAGGATGGCAGTTCCGGGTGGCTGGCAACAGCTCCTGCATTGCTCACGTCAGTGTCAGCCCAAATAGCCAGGTCAGAGAACCCATACCTCTGTAAAGCAGGTACAGTCTTGGAGCCCAGGGTGGTCCCATGTCCGTAGCCTCCAGACACAGACACTCTTACATGGTCACTGCATCAACATACAACTCAGAACACAACAGCAGACCTTACAGGTCCCTCCTCCACCTGCCCTGCCCCCCGCCCATACAAGTGGAGTTAATACTTGCCCCTGTCCACAGTGTGTCTCTTAGAATACTTACTGAACCGACAGGCAAGAATCGGGGAACCTTAGATCGAAAACAAGTAGTAACAGAGCCTGTCGGGGGTGCTTTCAAGTCATAGTCACCTGGGCCAGGGCCCTCCTGCTGGAAAACATTTTAAAAAGCAAAGGAATCTTTTATTTTCACTAATGCTTGATGTGTTTTAAGGCATTATTTGCCTTCTACAAATAAATACCTGAATCATTGATGTAATCAAAACTTCCAGATCTGGACCTGCAAAGTCTTATGAGTGTGAGCTAAAAGCATAAGAAACTGGAGTAGTAACTATGCTCTCTGCTTAGCTGCCCCAGGTATAATCATGAGAGGAGGGAAGGAGACCAAGTCACCTAGGGGTCTTAATAAGGGTTTCTGTTGCTGCCATGAAACATCGTGACCAAAGCAACTTGGGAAGGAAGAGAGTTTATTTGGCTTACATTTCCATCATTGAAGGAAGTCAGGACAGGAACTCAAGCAGGGAAAGTTCCTGGAGGCAGGAGCTGATGTAGAGGCCATGGAGGTCGCTGCTTACTGGTTTGCTTCCCATGATTTACTCGGCTTGTTTTCTTATAGAACCCAGGACCACCTGCCCAGGGATGGCACCACCCACTCGGCACCGGGCCCTCCCACATTGATCACTAATTAAGAAAATGCCCTCCAGTAGGATCTGATGGAGGCATTTTCTCAATTGAGGTTCCCTCCTTCCAGATAACTCTAGTTTGTGTCAAGTTGACATAAAACTAGACAGCACAATAGGCTATTGACACTTGGCCCCAGGGGAGAACAGAGTTGCCACCTGGCTTGAATCCCAGAACTTGGGGTCAGCAGAAACCACAGGAAACTTTTCATGAACATCCCTCTGCTTGGTGTTTGTTCAAGGGGAGGACACACAGCATTTCTCCTGCCCTCTCTGCCTGCTGGCCTCATGCCCTTTGCCCTCTGCAGCTATGAAAACAGAGTCACGCTCAGCTGAGCAGCAGAGAGGAGTCGAGCCTGACCTGCTCACCAAAGGGCCTTTGACAGCATTAAAACAAACCCCCACCTTCTTTAAAGTACTGGTACTTAAAACCACTGTTTCAGCTGGGCAGTGATTCACACCTTCAGTGCCAGCACTCGGGAGGCAGAGGCAGGCAGATCTCTAAGTTCGAGGCCAGCCTGACCTACAGAGTGAGTTCCAGGATCATTAGGGCTACACAGAGAAACCCTGTCTCAAAACAACAACAAACCCAAAACAACAATGACAAATACACTGTTGTTCCATTAGAAGAACTGAGTCCTAGTTGACAAGAAAAACATACATTTTTTTCATGGCTTATATTTTAGTGGAGAACATCAGAAAAATATAAAATATTATATGTACTGTACCTGTGACCCAAAGGGATGGGTGTGACGAGAGGGCATACTAACCTAGTCCCAGCGTGCCCAAGAAGTCCTTTGGAAAGCTACACCTGAGCTGGATGGACAGGAGGAAGAGGAGACATTTGCAAGACAGCTGCAGGAAGGGTCCATGCTGGAACAGTGAGGGAGGAGGTCACAGCAGGGAAGAAGGGGCAGGGCCTGGAGACAAGCCCAGAGAAGGCACACTGTTCGCCCCAACTCTTGGGATAATTGCTGCATTGCAAAGGTAAATGAAAAATGGTAACTGGCCTGCACTGACCTGGCTCTCGGAAAAGTCCAAACAACACTGACTGGGTCCTGGTTCTTCCCTTTTGAAGAAATTATTCAACAAATTTTTGATTTTTTACAAGAACCTACAGCTGAAAGGCTTTGAACTTTTTGAAAGAGATTTTGAATTTTTAAAGAGATTGAATATTTTAAAGAGACTGAACTTTTACTGTTTGCATGTGTAAAGATTCTGGACTTTTAGAGTTCTGTGTTTTTACTATGAGATCCTGGGCGTGAGTGAGAAAGGAAAGGGTTAATGGTGACATGCTCAAGTATCACATTGACAAGGAGTGGCTGTCCTGGATTGCTTTATATAAACTTGACACAAGCTAAAGTCCTCTGAGAGGACAGAGCCCCGATTAAGAAAACGCCTCCAAAATCATGTAGGGCAGTTTCTCACTCAGCAATTGATGGGTTAGGGCCCCCATTGTGGGTGGTGCCATTCCTGGGGTGGTAGTCCTGGGTTCTATAAGAAAGCAGGCTGAGCAAGCCAGGGGAAGCAAACCAGTAACATCCCTCCATGGCCTCTGCATCCGCTCTGCCTCCAGGCTCCTGCCCTTGCAGTTTTGGAATACGGCCATGGTGTTACATCACAACAAGAGTGAGTCTAAGAACCTGGTTTCTACACCATCTATGCAGGCTGTGGTGTTTAGTTATGGCACTAGAAAACAGACTAAGACACCAATCGACCTTTACATTATTTTATATTATTTTGTTTTTTGCTCAGGATAATTCAGAATGGGTTTTTATCACTTGCAATGGAAAAGGTTCTATTTTTTTCTTCTTCATCTTTTCTCTCCATGGGAGTCAGGCACTGTTGTAAGCTTCGTCTGTCTCAGGAAATGCTCTGCTCACAGCTGCACAGTGAAATGCCACTGCTGGTGCAACACCACTGGAAAAGTTCCACAGACTGGTTTTTGTTTTTTTGAAGAAAACAATTGCCAGGATAGACATCATATCTTTGAATCCTAGTAGATCTGTGACTATATTTGAAGCACATTTTCCAAACTGTGTTATCCACAAGTGCGGCTCATCAGTAAGGAGACCGAGTACGGATCTCCTGTAACCACCCTAATTTCCAAGTTCCATCCAAGCAAAAATCAGTTTTCTGCTTCATTCCATACAACCATGTTTATTAATTACTCTCTGTTCCTGTGGAATTTCAAGCTGCCAGCTTAGTTTTTAATTGAACTTATTCCTTAAGTCCAGGAATCACTGGAATGAGCCAGCTCTCTTTAATATGTAGGATGCCACACTGATATTCGCACCCAGGCGCTTTCTCCCAAATGTGATCGAAACAGAAAACACAGATGGTCTCTTGTGTCTGGTTTGCACTTCCATATTCTACATAAGTGTCAGTTAGTAATACCAAAACGACTGGACATGGTCTTTACATCAAATAAAGAAAACATGATCATTTGACATCAGATTTGTTTCCGCTGACAAGATGTTATTTATCTGCGAAAACTGTGTTGTGAGAAATCATAAGGCATTAGAAAAGAAATAACCACCTCACCAGGTCACAGCTTGGGTGTGTGTGCACCACGTGGAGGAAGCCCAGGAGAGAGCTACGTGGGTACTCGGAACCAAACTCTGGTCCTTCGGAAGAGCAGCCATAACTCTCACTGCCAAGATATCATCTCTCCAGGTCTGCCCATTCATTCATTCATTCATTCATTCATCCATCCACTCATTCAGAGACAGATCTTACTATGCAGTTCTTGCTGGCCTAGCATGTACGATGTGGAACAGGCTGGCTTTGAATTTATGGAGATCTATCTGCCTCTGCTTACTGAATGCTGGGATTACTGTCTGCTGCATTTTTAACTGTTCTATTAAGTCATCAAAATGTGAAGTGCCATTTTACAGTGTTTTCAGTAATCATTTTAGTGACTATAAATGGTCCTTTGGGTAGACATGTAAAATTCTTTAAAGATCATTTTCCTTCTTCTGGCAACTATATTATTATTATTATTATTATTATTATTATTATTATTATATACAATTCCTTGATGATGTATTTGTTCTTTGGTTTTGGTTTTCATTTTTGTTTAGTTGTGTGATGAGGTCTTATGTAGCTTAAGATGTCCTAAGACTTTTGATGTAGGCAGTGCTTGCCTGAAGTCTTGATACTCCTCCCTCCAACTCCCAGTCATCATGAGAACCATCATGAGCCGCCGGCCTGGCTCCCTTGAAGATACACCTCCCTGACTGGCTGTTTCTGTGTATGAGAGGGGGATTGTGTCAGCACAGAGTTAGTGAGGTTGCTTTGGTTTGGTGCTGGGGATCAAACCCAAGGCCTTCCACATGCCATTGTACTGACACCTGCCTCTCTCAGGTTTCTGTGTTTGTTTGTGGGTAGGTGTGTGTGTCTGGGACTATGCCCATGTTCACATGCATTTCTAGCACACACACACACACACACACACACACACACACACCCCGTCCCACAGGCACCAGGAACACTGCCCTGTTTTGAGCTGAATTGTTGGATGCTGGTGGTGTTTCTGCTGTCGTTTGACGGGGTCTCGCTTTGTATCCCTACTTGCAACTTGCTAAGTAGATCAGAGTGACCTCAAACTCACTATGTAGTCAAGGGTCAGCTTGAACTTTTGATCTGCCTGCCTCATATAAACCATAGAGCACCAATGCTCATAAAATAATAAATACATCTAAGAAGAACACCAATGCACGTAAAATAATAAATAAATCTTGTAAGAAATTAATAAAACTGTAAATCATCAATAACTGTACAACCTTACATTTGTAATTTGAGGTTAAAATCATTTTCCAACCAAATTTCCAAATACTACTCCTGAGAAACCCCTACACTTTGGGAACAAAATATAATCATTTACCTACTGAATCCCCCAATATAGAACAAGAAGTCTATAACAGGTACATGTGTGTATACATGTGTGACTGTGAGTGTGTGTCTTTGTGTGTTCCTGTTCTAGTATCTGTATCTGTGCATGTCTCTGTGTGTCTGTATGTATGTCTGTGTGTGTCTGTGTGAGTGTTTGTGTATGTCTGTCTGTGTCTCTGTGTGTGTATGTGTGTGTTTGTGTGTGTCTGTGTGGTTGTTTGTGTGTCTCTGCGTGTGTTTGTATGTCAATGTGTGTGTCTGTGTGTGTGTTTGTATGTGTGGGTGTTTGTGTGTGTCTGTCTGTGTGTGTCTGTGTCTCTGTGTATGTGTCTGTGTTTGTATGTCAATGTGTGTCTATGTGTGTCTGTGTGTGTGTGCCCATGCTAGTAATTGTATCTCTGTGTGTTTATGTGTGCGTGTGTATGTGTGTCTGTGTGGGTGCTTGTGTTTGTACGTCAATGTGTGTCTGTGTATGTGTCTGTGTCTCTGTGTGTGGGTCTGCGTGTGTGGTTGTATGTCAATGTGTGTGTCTCTGTGTGTGTTTGTATGTCTGTCTGTCCGTGTGTATGTATATATGTATGTATGTGTGTATGTGTGTTTATGTGTCTGTGTATGTGTCTCTGTGTGTGTCTCTGTGTGTGTTTGTATGTCTGTCTGTCTGTGTGTATGTGTACATGCACAAGTACATCTATTATATGAGCACAGTGAAAATGACTTGAGGATGGGAGGACTTTGGTTTTCAAGTTAAAAGTCAATTTGCTTTTTGTTTTCTTTTCAACTTCCTTCCTCTCCCCTCCTCTCCCCTTCCCTCCCCCCTCCCTCTTCCCCTCCCACTCCCCCTCCCTCTCCCCCTCCCTTTCCTTCCTTACTTCCATTCTTTTTCTCTTTGGGACTAGATATTGAACCCAGGGTCCCAGGCATTCTAGGCAAGTACCATCGAACTACACACCAAACCTCATTAATTTATTTTTGGGGGGGTCAAGACAGGGTTTCTCTGTATAGCCTTGGCTGTCCTGGAACTCACTTTGTAGACCAGGCTGGCCTTGAACTCAGAAATCCGCCTGCCTCTGCCTCCCAAGTGTTGGAATCAAAGGTGTGCGCCACCATTGCCCGGCTTAATTTTCTTATATTAAGAAAAGAGAGAAAGAAGAAAGAGGACAGTAGCCTGAAGTAGGGAAAGCAATCATCAGGGGGCAGAGGGGACCAGGAGAACAAGGGGATGCACTGGTTAAGGTCATTCTGTGCTTGTGTGAGACTGTCATAATGAATCATGTTATTAATATGTGCTAATTAAAACATTTTAGGGGCTGGAGGGATAACTCAGGGATTAGGAACACTGGCTGCTTTTTCAGAGGACCTGAGTTCTAATTCCATCACTCATATGAAAGTTCACAATTGTCCATAACTCCAGTGCTAGGTGGTCCCAGGTCAGTTATGGCCTCCACAGGTGCTACACACATGTGGTATGCAGATACATTCAGGCAAGACGTCCGTAAACATAAAATTAAAACTGGAAAAAAATTAAAACATTTTAAAAACTGTGCATCAAATATATATATATATATATATATATATATATACATACACACACACACACATATTAAATATTCCATGAAGGGCATAGAATATCAACTAAAGACATTTTGTTATTCCTGATTTTGAATTTAAAATTGTGGGTTCATTATATTTAAGATTGAAAGCATTTGAACACTGTTACGTTTCTGAGGCATGAGCTCTTTTGGACTTTGTAAACAGTTCTAGAAGTTGACTGGAAATGTATGTGACAGAAAATGAAAGAATTATAAAGGAAGAAAAGTCTAAGGTGCACAGTGCCTGCAATAAGGGATGGCTAGTGTGGAACAAGAAGAGGAGGAAGAAACTGGAGTAAAATATCAAGAAATAAAATTCGTCTAGCAGTGTTAGAGAAATGGATTCAAACACGCTGTATAATGTATTCACGAATTCACAGTAACAGAGTAAATAAGCTCACCATTATATATTTAAAAAATAAAATCATGCAAAATAATCTACTCTGTTTTTTTATAGTCACCAGTTTTTGTTACTAGTAGGCTGGGCGTCTATAAAGCAAACCTAGTAGACAAACTCCACTGGGCTCCTCGGTCCACAGCGGGAGGTGGAGGACAGGTGCGCGTGCACATGGTATAGCTAACTTTGTTCTAAAAAGGAGAAGGTGACCCGGCCAATGTTCGTCTGTGCTGGACACCTGAGATCCTCAGGTCAGATTTCTGGTGACTGCAGGTTTCACACACACAGCAAGGCGGCAGCTTGTGCTGAGTCAGAGTCAACAGGCTCATGCGGCACTGTGACCTTACCATAAACCCGAAATGCGTTTCAGAGGAGTTAGAGTTAAATGTGTTTGTCACTAGACATGGAAGCGCGTGTCTTTAATCCCAGCATTCAGGAGGCAGAAGCAGGTGGATTTCTGAGTTTGAGGCCAGCCAGGTCTACATAGCAAGTTCCAGGCCAACCCCAAGACTACATAAAGAGATCTTGATTTAAAAAAAAAGAGTTAAAATTAAAATTTAGAAGGAAATTAAGGAACATCTAAAGCAAAACTTAAATTTAAATTTAAGTTTAAAAAAGAGAAGAAAATTACAGATTTCACTTCTCTTTTTGACACATTTAGCACTGTGTGAAGAGCTGGGTGTGGTGGGAGGGCTAACACATTCTTCTCTTCCCTAGGTTCCTGGATTAGAACATGATAGCAAACCACCCAATTTGCTGACAACAAAATGTTGTATTTTGACCTTTTGTATAAATAAAACCAAAGAATAAAGTCAAAATCCCTGAAAAACTTTTAAAAATGTATATTTTTGCTATAGAGTTTCTATAAACCAACAAGAGCAAAAGAACATTAAAATCCACTTGATAATTAACCAGGCAAAGACCTGTGGCCCGAGAGTACACAGAGGGCCATAACAGAGCGATGGGGACTTTCTCCACAGTCTGCAAGCCTGCACTTCCCAAAGGAAGTGTGGTGGTTTGGACAAGACTGGCCCCATAGGCTCTCATATTGAGTGCTCAGTCTGTGGGGAGTGGTGATCCTTCAGAGGAACAGCACGGGTAGGAGGTGTGGCCTTATCCCAAGACATTTGTCACAGGGGGCGGGTGGGCTTTAAGGGTTTTTTGTTTTGTTTTTTTGTTATTTTTGTTTGTTTTTGTTTTTTTCTAGTCAGGGTTTCTCTGTGTAGCCCTGGCTGTCCTGGAACTCACTCTGTAGACCAGACTGGCCTCAAACTCAGAAATCTGCCTGCCTCTGCCTCCCAAGTGCTGGGATTAAAGGCGTGTACCACCACTGCCCGGCTTAAATAAAACTTAAAAAATAAAATAAAATAAAATATCAAAGTACTTAGAGATGTGTTTAGGAAAACTTAAAGTTGTTTTTTTTTAATTTGGGTGTTTTGTTTTTCCTAAGGTCAAAACTGGGTTTGTGAGTGGGGTGGGGTGGGTTTGGGGGGTGCACACTTAATAATCCTGGAACTGGAGGGCGAGTTCAGAAATAAAATCAAATTCCCAGACATCAAGATGTGGCTGGGGAGACATCTCAAGGAGAATCGTCTCCACAGAATCCTGAACGCCTGGTTTAACCCCCGGACCCATAAGGGGCGGATCTGAGACCTCTCAAAAGTTGTCCTTTCTTCCCCACAGGTGGGCCACGGTGCTCATGTGCCCGTATTTACACACAAATAAAAAAATGTTTTCAAAAACTCACTATGCTACCATAAAATTTCAGAAAAACTGAAATTTATTTTCCTTTATCTTTACTCTTGTATGTTTTTACTAAGCTTTTGAATTTTGGGCTGGCTAGCTTTGCAGGTTTTTTACATTGCCGTTGTACCTGTCAAACTGTGTACAATCCAGAGTCCAGAGAACCTACTCCTGCGAATGTGGCCTGACCTCTGACCTCTACACAGGCATGCATGTGTGCAGACACATACACACATACACACAAAAATCAATGTAATTTTTTTTTTAATTTATGAGAATGTGAATTTAATAAATGCACTTTGGAAAAAAATGGTAGCAAAACCCTTCTCATTAACAGCGATACACGTAGCATAGCACCTCTCCAATTTCATCGCCTGGGGCATGGTTTTGTTGGCTTTTCTAAGAGCGTGTGACACACGGCCCAGAGAGGTGCGTGCGGTTTCATTGACGCAGCACTTCGCCAACCCATCTCCTGACTAACACTGACACAACTTCACACGTGCCATTTAGAGAACCTAGAACAGGCCTGCTAACTCTTCACTGTCGGGGCCATGCTGTGGGCCTGTGACTATTTCCTGATTTGCTGTAGACGTTGTCCACAGACTGCTTCTTGGGATGAGCAGAGTGGCTCTCACCTCTCTTCCTGTGAACATGGTGTTTTAAATCATCCATCAGTTGTTTACTGACTGGG
Organism: Tokudaia tokunoshimensis; assembly: GCA_036184795.1. Lineage (NCBI taxonomy): Eukaryota > Metazoa > Chordata > Mammalia > Rodentia > Muridae > Tokudaia > Tokudaia tokunoshimensis. The sequence goes on along the minus strand of BTHU01000012.1, from coordinate 5,838,012 downwards.
TAGTGGTGGCTCACGCCTTTAATCTCAGCACTTGGGAGGCAGAGGCAGGTGGATTTCTGAGTTCGAGGCCAGCCTGGTCTACAGAGTGAGTTCCAGGACAGCCAGGGCTACACAGAGAAACCCTGTCTCGGAAAACCAATAGAAGAAGAAGAAGAAGAAGAAGAAGAAGAAGAAGAAGAAGAAGAAGAAGAAGAAGAAGAAGAAGAAGAAGAAGAAGAAGAAGATTATTTATTGGGGCTGGGGAGATGGCTCAGCGGTTAAGAGCACTGACTGCTCTTCCAAAGGTCCTGAGTTCAAATCCTAGCAACCACATAGTGACTCACAACCATCCGTAATGAGATCTGATGCCCTCTTCTGGGGTGTCTGAAGATGGCTACAGTGTACTTACATATAATAAATAAATCTTTAAAAAAAAAAGCAAAACGAAACAAATAGTTGTTTACGAGAGGAACGTGTTCCTAGCAGAGCTGAGTGACACAGCCATTTCCACAGCCTTCTGTTTTACCTGGAGTTAAGAGGCGCCTTGTTTCTCACTTGTGCAAGATGCTGCACGTGTTCTCTCCCCAGGACGCCAGGGGCTCTCCATCCCCTCTCCTTACAAACGGCCCCCACGAGGTCTCTACTTTTATTCTCAATATAAATTGGTTTCTTGCCCAACCAACCAGCTGTGACATGGTCCCCTATGACTTGGTCCCCTGGGACACCCCACTGCTCTTTTGGACCCCACTCCGTCTTCTGGGACATGTTCACTTGTTTTGCTGTATTTTATCACTTGTAGCATCTTTAAAAAGGACATTTGGGAGGTCGTCTTATGTGGGCTTTTTTTTTCCATGTTTGAAAGTATTTTGTGGAAGTCAGAGGACGAGCTAGGTGTTGATTCTCACCTTCTTTGCTGGACAGTTTTACGTCGGCTTGACACAGCTAATGTCATCTGAGAGAAGGGAACCTCAACTAAGGAAAGTCTCCATAGCCTGGCAGTGATGGCACAAGAGACGGGGGGGGGGTCTCTGAGTTCAAGGACAGCCAGGACAACACAGAGAAATCATGTCTAAAACAAAACAAAACAAAGCAAGACAAGACGAGAAAGCCTGCTGAGCGAGCCAGCAAGCAGTGCCCTGCACGGCCTGTGCCCCTGCCTCCAGGTTCCTGCTGTCAGAGTTCTTGTCCTGACTTTCTTCAATGAGGACAACAGCAGTGGACAACAGCAATGTGTAAGCCACATAAGCCCTTTCCTCCCCAAACTGCTCTGGTCATAGTGTTTCATCGAGGCAGGAGACACTCTAAGACACTTTCACCGTCTTGTATGCTAACCTAAGCGACTCACAGACCTCTGTGTATTCCCGTCTCTATTCCACATGTTGCCTTAGAAGCACCAGGATGAACGATATCCACGACTATGCCCAACCTTATGTGGGTACTGGGGATTTGAACTCAGGTCCTCAGGCTTTCATGGCAAGTGCTCTACACACTGTGCCATCCTCTCAACCTTACTGTGTTGGAAAATATTTTTATTCCATTTTCACAGTTGATTGCTAGTTGGACTGGACATAGACTTCTAGGTTGAAAACTATCTTTCTCACCTCACTATTACTAGGAGAATCTTCCTCTCCTGTTCATGGAATTCCATCTGAGTTAATTTTCCATGCTGTGCAACTCTATCTCCTGTGCCTAATAGAAACCCGTGCATATGGCTGGGATATACTGGCATCAGCTAACTCCACAGCAATGCAGTATTCTTCCTGGGGTCAGTGTGTGGCTCTCTTCCCTCTGGATTTGTAGAGATTCTTCTGTGGGATAAACTCCATTAATCTTTACATTTTTTTTCTTTCTTTTTGTGGTTGGTGGGGTAAAGGGCACTGAGTGTTGATCTCGGATCCGTCACAAGCTGGACGAGTTCTCTACCACGCACATCTTGTCTCATGTATTCTTTCTGTGTAATCTAGGCCACTCTTGAACTCTTGAACTCAAGCAATTCTCTCGGGAGCCTCTGCCTTCCCACGTGACTGGGACTACACATATATACCAATTGCATCAATATTTTGCCCAAGGGGCAAATGTTCAATGGTCAGCATTCCATATGAAGAGGAGGGTAGAATCCAAATCAAATCCCTCTACACAGTTTTAATCAGTGCCTAGCTTCCCTCTAGTGTTAAGGGAACAGATGGACATGATAGCAACCAGTGGACTGTGGCCACTGCCCTGTAGCCCCAGATCAGCTTCTGCCACCTGAAGACCACAGTCACTCCTTAGGCAGGCCCGCTCACGTTCTTAGGGTCATTATGTGGAGGGTGTAAATCTTAATTCTTCCTTTAATGACTATGTGACTTTAGGCAATTAATTTCCACTCATTGGCTTCCCAAATAAAGATAGGTATGTGCCTACTACCTCACATGGTGAGGATAAACAGGGCCATCTATGCCCAGTATAGAATACTGTGTCTACAGCCAGACACTGCACTCCCACTGCACAGGTAACTTACGAAGCTGCTTCCAGGCCTGAGTCCCTGACAGTTCTATAAATATCATGTCAACTTATAGCAAAATTGAAGTGAATGACAAAGCCAGCCACATGAATTTTTCTCAAAAAAGAAACTGGATTATAATGGCCTAAGTATAAGAGTTAGTACATTTATCTGGCTAAGTATATGAGTTCATACATTCGTCTCCAGACCATTCCAATTAAGTTCTTTTTATAAGCATTCTGTGCCATTGCCTTCCTCTGTGGGAATCAAAGGACTTTGCTCTAGGCAGCTTACAAGTTTATGTGTCTAAACCAAGCCCAGGGCTACTCCGGGAATGTGTGTTCTGGGCAGACGTGAATCCGAGCCCCAGGCTAATTCTTTGCTAATTTTTTGTCCTTCCTAAAGGTCAGGAAGTTCCAAATCAGTGAATTGCTCTTATTCAGAAGATGGAATAGATGAGGTGGTATCTGAGGGCAAGGACCTCCACAAAAGAAACATTCCAGAATACTGGCAAAAAATGTTAATCAAGTGTCTCCTGCTACTTCACACATTCATGGAACTTGGAAGATATGAGGTCTCCAAAATGGAGCCACCTTTAAGTTTAGGAGGGGACCAGTGTGTTCTACCAAGATGGCGGCATGCAGCAAGACGTAGCCAAGGAATATTCCAGAAAGAGCATGCATGAAGCTAGAAAGCATTAGTTTAGATTACAAGAGAACAATAGAATGTTCTGGGTGGGGTGGGGACGCCTCTGCAGAGCAACTGATGGATTATCTAATGCCTTTGAGCATTACTGCAAGAATTTCTTGAGAAGCTGGGGTCCTTAACAAGCTAAACAAAACTAAAGCAGTTATTGATGTCAAGAAAGTGAAAAGTTCTAGAAGCCGGTGGCTTGACAGGGAGCAAAATCAAAATGTATCAAATGTTATATACATTAACATTATAAACTGGTACCATTATTGAAGGTAGGGAAGGCGTGTGTGTGTGTGTGTGTGTGTGTGTGTGTGTGTGTGTGTGTGTGGTGATGATGATGATGATGATGATAGCTACAGGTTTATATATATATATTTTTTTTTGGTTTTTTGAGACAGGATTTCTCCATATAGCCCTGGCTGTCCTAGAACTCACTCTGTAGACCAGGCTGGCCTCAAATTCAGGAATCCGCCTGCCTCTGCCTCCCCAGTGCACGTGCCACCACTGCCTGGCTACAGAGAGAATTTAGAGATCATTCCTAATGTTTTAAAAGAAGTTGTGTAAGAAATATAGCCGGGCAGTGTGACACACACCTTTGATCCCAGCTCTAAGGAGGCAGAGGCAGGCGGATCTTTGTGAGTTTGAGGCCAGCCTGGTCTACAGAGTGAGTTCCAGGACAGTCAGGACTATGTAGACAAGCCCTGTCTCAAACACTGCTCCCCCTCTCCCCCAAAGATGACGATATCAGAAGAAATAGCTCTGATAGCTAAAGATGAGGGAGGAGGAGGAGACAGGGAGGAGGCCTGCAGTTCATCAGGACCTATGGCATTAGCTGATATTTAACCATGGATGGGTATTATTTTTGGTGAGAATAAAAATATTTTAGGAAATCACGTTTGATCACCCCCCCCAATGACATCACACAAGGGCTTTGCATAAGGAATGGTTATGTTTGCTTGTTTGTGTGTTTGTTTTTTAGAAGATTCGCTTAATAAATGAAAACTATAATCTTGGCATTGTGTAATCCCTGTAGAGTGACTAAGGTGTGGCCCACTTGTTAAGACTGTTGTTGCTCTTCAGAGGATCCGAGTCATTGTCTCATCGTTCACTTCAGGCTGTAACCACCTGTAACCGAGCTCCAGGAATCTGACACTCTCTTCTAGCCTACCTGGGCACTGCAACACATCACACACACACACACACACACACCTCCCAGTGTGTCTACTTTCAATGCGTGGTTAGTTTGAACTGGAAACACCATCACAGCCTCATGCTTTGGATGCCCAGTCCCTCACTGCAGGCACTGAGAGTTGGAATCATTGCTGAGGTGAACGGGACCCTGGGGTTTTAGGACTTCGGGGCCTGGTTCCTAGAAGCAATGTGTGGGAACTTGGAGCTGCAGGCCCCAGAAGCCCATCTGTGTGCAGAGCATGATGGGCTATTCTGGAGAGAGGTGGAAAGACCAGAATGTGGCGGACACACAGGCGATCAACAGATGTCAGAGAAACAGGGTCCCCTGGGAACCGGACTGCAGACCTTTGCATTATGTTTGGCAAAACAAAAGTTAATTCATTTTTAAAAAATTGGTTGTGTCCTTCCCATCCCCTGAAAATGGAAGTGAGCCCAGATTAAAAAGAAATGGGCTGATTAATTTGGAAGGGGAAATTTCCAAACCACACCATCCAGGCTGTACAGGATGACTGCTGCCTGGTTTTGGCTAGATTTACAATAGGAGAGGGCAAAGGGCTGACCGGAAGGACTTGAGAAGTGTGCAGTTTGGTGGGAAAGGGGTGTGAATACGGTTAAAGCTGTAGACAGGGCGAGTACTGCAGACAAAGCCCATCTGTGCACCATTTCTTTGAAAGCTATAGAACCTTCGGGAGGTCAGGCCTGGCTGGCCAAAGCAGGTCGCTGGAGGCCCACCCTCTTGTCCCACTTCCAGTTCCTGCCTGCTTTTTTGGTACCCAAGATTCATAATGACATTGGATTCTCCCTCGGCACTGTACATTCTGTGAGTGTGACCACGGTGTGACCAAGCCAGGACTGCACACTTTAGGTACCGTAAACTCCGCCATTCCTTCCCCACCACGATGCACTAAAGCTCTGGACACCGGAAGTAAGTCCCTCCCTCACCTAAGCTGCTCTTGGCAGGCATTTTATCACAGATATGTAGAACATAGCTATAACTAATGGGTATAACTTGTATCGACTGCCGCAGTCATTCATTCATAGCTTACTATTATGTGAGGAAAACGATACTATATCAGGAGCAAGCATCAAGTCCATTAGCATTAACTCTTACTTACAGGAGTGAAATAATTTGGTGGGAATCTTTGAACTGTAGAACGAAATACGAAGCTCCTTTATGAAAAAGAAAACAGAAAAAAAGAAAGAGAAATACGGTTTTCTAATTCTGTTTTTTTTTCTTTTTGAAGTGACAATCTTTGTTAATGTGTTGCTTGTCTCTCTTTAAATACTTTAAAGCACTGATCTGGACATCAAGTGCATGGTGAGGTTGGAAAGTCACAGGTATTGGCACATAAACACGTATGTAAATACGAGGGCTTGCGTGAGATCCAAAGGGGTTCAAGAGGCTTATAGTTACCTGGCCGAGCTCTTGGGAACCGGTGCAGGAAGTACCTCGTACTGTCCTGGGCAAAGATGGAGTGACTGCGCAGGAGGGACAGACAGATGGATACGGCTCATTAGTACACCGTATTATCTTCAGTCATATATAGCTTATTTGTAACACAGTCTTACTGTGTAACTTTGACTGTCCTGGGACTAGCTACATAGAGTAGGCTGACCTTAACCCACAGCAATCTACTAGCCCCCTCCCACAGTGCTGGGATTAAAGACACAAGCTTCTATGCCTGGCCCTACTTATATAAGTTTAAAACCTTGCTTACAGGACTTTTTTGGTTCACAACAAAACTGAGGTGGGTGCCTGGTAATAACCCTACCCTTTCATTTGTGTGGGAGTTGCCATTATCAAATTCCCCACCAGAGCAATATTCTTGTTTAGGTGGCCAAATTATATCACACATTGCTATCACCTAAGGTTCATAATGACATTGGTGTTCAACCTTGGTGGTGTACATTCTGTGAGTTTGGACAAATATACAACAGCACACACACACACACACACACACACACACACACTATAGATGATACAGAGAGTTTTCCCTGCCCTAAAATTCTCTGTGCTCTGCCTGTCCACCTCCCCTTTCCATCTAATTCCTGGCAGACATCATCTTACCGCCTCCATTTTGTTCCCCCCGCCCCCATGTCACATAGAGACAGATTAGGGTGGCCCTAACATGTGTCGAGGTTTGTCTGTCTTCAGAGGGTTGAGTGACCATACATGGAGCTGCTGTCCCCTCTTCTGCTCTTCCTTACAACACTTGGCATCAGCAATTGATCGCAACTTCACCAAGATGTGACCTTCCTGAGGTACCAGTTGTGACTACTTCTACCATCTTTTGTGAGCCAGACACAGACAGACTTAAAACATTGCACTGGCCAAGGCTGTCGTGTCAAGGACAAGGTCAGCAGCCTGGTGGGAAGAGCAGACGAGCTCTGAGAGACCCTGGGGTACTGTGCCAGCCATGTTCTGTGCCAGCCTGCCTTCTTGGCTACAAAGGTTTGTTCCTTGTATCCCCAAGAACTGACGGGAGAGCGAGCCCTGTGCTCGTGCCACACACGAGCACAGGGCCCTGTAAGGCCTCATTGGTACGGTATCCTGCCTCGTCCTGGATTCTGTTTTGATTAAGCAGGAGAAACCAAGGCTGAGAGAATACCGCTAAAAGCCTGCAAACTAAGACTGAAATTTACAGACTGGGAGATGTTGCTCAGCGGCAGGGTGCTCGCCCAGCACGCACTAAGCCCTGGGTGGTCTGGTGACTGTGTTCTGGCTTTGACCATTCTGATAGGTGTGGCAGGTGTGTGTGGGAGCACACAGTAGGGTATTTTGATTGCATTTACCTGACAACATACAGTGGGGAACAACCTTGTTTACCACCTGCGCATCTTCTTTAACGCTTGCACAGGTATTTGACCCATTTTTATTTGAACAGTTTCTATTTATATTTTCTTAATTGTGTGCACGTCATGTATGTGTGTGTGTGCGTGTACATGTGTGTGTGTGCGTGTGTGTGATTCACAGGAAGCTGTTGCCATGTGAATGTGGAGGTCAGAGGACAACTTCCAGGAGTCACGGTGGCTAGGGCCTCTACCCACTTTTACCACCTCACCGCCTCAGCCGCCACTCGCCAGCCTTGAGTTGCTTTCTTATCACTCACTTTCATGCACTGTGTTTATTTTCACTTTAGTATTTTCTTCTGTGTATGAATATTTTGCACGCATGTATGTCTGTGTATTATGTGCACGTCTAGCAGCTGTGGAGCTGAAAGGAGGGCACTGGATCCACTGCAAGTGGAGTTACAGACAGTTGCGAGTCAGCACGTGGGTGCAGGGAATTGAACCTGGGTCCTCTGAATGAGGGTCCTGAGTTCAAGGTCAGTCTTGGCTACACACAGAAACACTCTACTCCAATAAACAAAAAACTGATCAATAGACAAAACCTACTGTTGTACAATTAAAACTTCTATGTTGAGTTATTCCTTCTTCAAAGGCTCTTTATTTCTTTTTTTTAATTGAAAAAGGAAGTAGAAACATTTTATGATAGAATTAAAGATTTACATGGAAAATATTTCTAATAAAATTGTAGAAAAATATAAAATAACATATTAAAATTGAAGATTATCATGGAAAATTACAGATAAAATGGTAGACATAAAAATATTTCTAAGTTGATTGAAAGTGGAATTATAAACATTTTCTGATAAAATTGAAGATTTACATGGAAAATATCTCTGAGAAAATTGAAGAAATATATAGAAAAACACGTTAAGATTGACTATTTCATGGAAAAATTATACAGATAAAATGGTAGGCATAAAAATATTCCTAAGTTGATTGAAAGTGGAATTATAAACATTTTCTGATAAAATTGAAGATTTACATGGAAAATATCTCTGAGAAAATTGAAGAAATATATAGAAAAACACGTTAAGATTGACTATTTCATGGAAAAATTATACAGATAAAATGGTAGGCATAAAAATATTCCTAAGTTGATTGAAAGTGGAATTATAAACATTTTCTGATAAAATTCAAGAAATATATAGAAAAACATTAAAATTGACTATTTCATGGAAAATTATACAGATAAAATGGTAGACTAAAAAACATTACTAAATTGATTGAAAGGAATTACAATCATTTTCTGATAAAATTGAAGATTTACATGACAAATATTTCTGTTAGTCTGTTTTTTGTTGGGGAATTGAGTCCATCGATGTTGGAAGATATTAAGGAATAGTGATTGTTGCTTCCTGTCATTTTTGATGTTATTTTTATGTTTGTGTGGTTACTTTCTTTTGGGTTTGTTGGAAGAAGATTACTTTCTTGCTTTTTCTAGGGTGTAGTTTCCCTCCTTGTGTTGGCATTTTCCATCTATTATCCTTCGTAGGGCTGGATTTGTGGAAAGATATTGTGTAAATTTGGTTTTTATCATGGAATACCTTGGTTTCTCCATCTATGGTAATTGAGAGTTTTGCTGGGTATAGTAGTTTGGGCTGGCATTTGTGTTCTCTTAGGGTCTGTATGAGATCTGCCCAGGATCTAGCTTTCATCGTCTCCGATGAGAAGTCTGGTGTAATTCTGATAGGCTTGCCTTTATAAGTTTCTAAATCTTTTTTCCTTACTGCTTTTAATATTCTTTCTTTGTTTAGTGCATTTGGTGTTTTGATTATTATGTGCTGGGAAGACTTTCTGTTCTGGTCCAGTCTGTTTGGGGTTCTGTAGACTTCTTGTTCATGGACATCTCTTTCTTTAGGTGAGGGAAGTTTTCTTCTATAATTTTGTTGAAGATATTTACTGGCCCTTTAAGTTGGAAATCTTCACTCTCTTCTATACCTATAATCCTTAGGTTAGGTCTTTGTCCTGGATTTCCTCGATGTTTTGGCTCAGGAGCTTTTTGCATTTTGCATTTTCTTTGACTGTTGAGTCAATGTTTTCTATGGTAGCTTTAGCACCTGAGATTCTTTCTTCTATCTCTTGTATTCTGTTGTTGATGCTTGCATTTATGACTCCTGAATTCTTTCCAAGATTTTCTATCTCCAGAGATGTCTCACTTTGTGATTTATTGTTTCTACTTCCATGTTTAGAACCTGGATGGTTTTGTTCATTTCCTTCACTTGTTTGTTTGTGTTTTCCTGTAACTCTTTCAGGGATTTTTGTGTTTCCTCTTTAAGGGCCTCTACCTGTTTACCCATGCTCCCCTGTATTTCTTTCAGGGATTTTTGTGTTTCCTCTTTAAGGGCCTGTTGACCCATGTTCTCCTGTATTTCTTTAAGGGAGTTATTTATGTCCTTCTTGATGTCTTCTAACAGCATCGTGAGAAGAGACTTTAAATCCAACTCTTGCTTTTCCAGTGTGTTGGGGTATCCGGGACTTGCTGTGGTTGGAGAACTGGGCTCTGATGTTGCCGAGTAGCCTTGGTTTCTGTTGGTAGGGTTCTTGTGCTTGCTTTTCTCCATCTGGTTATCTCTAGTGTTAGTTGGTCTTGCTGTCTCTGGCTGGAGCTTGCCCCTCCTATGGGTCTGTAAACCTGTGTCTGTACTCCTGGGAGACCAACTCTCTTCTGGCAGGGTCTGTGCACAGAAGGCTGTGGAGCTGTCTGGTTTCCTGCTGCAAATGGCGGCCGGAAGGGAAGACTCCTGTCCCAGCAGCTCCACTGATCTTATGCCCTGTGCTCTCCTAGCTGTTCCCCTCCAGAGAGAAGGTAGAGATCTCACCTCTTCACTCAGAAGTGAAAGCACTGCTGGGAGATCACTCTCTCCTGGCGGGCTGTGCACAGAAGGCTGTGGAGCTGTCTAGTTCCATGCTGCAAATGGCGGCAGGAAGACTCCTGTCCCAGCGGCTCCACTGATCATATGCTGGCTCTTTATTTCTTAATGGAGGGAGATTCAAGCTTTTAAAAACATGATTGTGTGTATACAACATTTATACATGTACACATGTGTGCAAGGTGGATGTGTGTGTGTGTGTGTGTACCAGAGATCAACATCAGATGTCTTCCTCAGAAACCTTATTTTTTTGAGACAGTTTCTCTCACTGAATCTAGAGTACACTGATTGGCTAGGCAGGCTGGCCACTGAACTGCAAGGACCCTCTTGTGTCTGCCTCCTAGAACTGGGTTGCAGATGTGAAGTTTGTTCCCTCACCTGACTCCTAAGCATGGTGGCTGGGGATACACACTCAGGTCCTCCTGCCTAAGCGGAAGCCTATCGCCAAGCGAGCCACCTCCCTGGCCCCTAATACTCTTTCTAATGTTTCTTGCAGAGTCTACTAGTGATAAATTTCCTCAATTTTTGTTGGTCTAAATTTTCATTTCTCCATCCCTTTTGGAAGGCAGTTTCCCATGGTCCAGGGTTCTAGCTTGATGGCTCTGTTCTCTTTGTCTCAGTCTCTTGCTGACCGAGTCTTTGCAGAGGAGCTGGTGAGGATTTGGCTTGGTCCTTAGTAGATGTTTTTATCACCTCTGGCTCCTTCCAGTTTTTGCTGGGTACCCAAAACTAATCTGAAAAACATCACCTTTGTTTTCTGCAAAGAGTTCATCCTTTCTTTTCACTTGCCCTTGGGCTTATTTGTATACTCTGTAGGGCTCAGATATGCTGGAGCGTTCCAACCTTTGACCTCTTTACTTCTCAGGTTTGGAGGATGTTGCTGAAATACCCTCAGATTCAGAGAGTCTTCCTGTCCACTGTAGCAATAAATCCAAGAAAGGCATTCTCCTTCTACTTTACATTTTTTTTCTATTTAATGTGTGTGTGCATGTGTATGTGAGTGTGTATGAATGCATGTGAGAGAGATCTTGTTAGTGTGTGTGTATATGTGCATGCATATGTGTCTGTGTATGAGTGCATGTCTTTGGGTGTGTATGTGTGTGAGTGTGTGTTTGTGTGTGTATGTGTGTGTGTGCAGGAGTATCTCGGCCACACACCTTGGCACATGTGTAGAGGTTAGAGGACAACTTTCAAGAGTCGACTATCTTTCCAGCCGTGGAATCCAAGGATCCAAGTCAGGTTGCCAAGTCGTGAGTCCCAGTGATGGCCGGACCCTCCCCTTCTAGCCAGGTACCTTGGGTTCCCGTCTAGACATCTCCTGGGCAACATCACCAAATTCACTTCCTTTTCCATTACCAAGCTAACAGGCAGTACAAACTCCAATCAAGGCAGAAGCTTCAGGCTGTTGTCAACTTCATTTGTTTAATTGTGACTTTCATAGACACAGCCCCAAGCTAGGAAGTAAACTAGAGAGGTCTAAACTAGAGAATAATCACACCGAAGATATAAACAAGTGTTAGTTGGATTTTTTAAATTATTATTTTTTAACTCACACACTGAAAACAACTCAAGTGCTTCAGGAAGACGAAGAATGAGTCTCTCTGCCCCCAAGGGCTACTCCCCAAGTGTGAGTTTACCAGTAATGATTATGCACTACTAAAGGAAAAAGAGGGGAGCAGACCTCACAGAAGTGTACACTTACTGTCACTTGCACAAGTGGATTAGACTGTCAAATCCATTTACATTTACTTTCATTTAATAATAACCTAAGGTACTCTTGCATCAATGCCTTGTTTTTTAATGGGGTACTTAGTACACTGTCTCATGGATGCATGGGGATCTAGTATTTATATTAATCCTCTAATTAAAGAAATGCTAACAATGTTACCATGTTGGATGAGGTAGTAGATCCCTCTAATGTGAGCATGCCCCTAAACAACCTAACTTGACACTACCATAGCTAAGGCTCCATATCTTAGACATCTCTAGGTTGCCGAATTGCCTTACAAAATCCTCCACCACCTGCTCTTCACAACAGTAATGACAATACCTTCTTGTTCTTGTCCCCTTTGCACATACAGTTTTTGATTATCAGGTGAAATCGTCTTATTGTCCTTTGTGATAATTTAGGAGTCAAAGTCAGGTGTCACTTTGTCTTTCTATCAGTGGTGTATCCTGTCATGAGCTTCTCACTCCTGTCCTCTGCCCACTTTAAAACCAGAATGTATGTTTTGATTGCATGGTAAGGGAACAAGGCTCATTCTCACCCTTGAAGGCAGGTTTAGAAGGCAAAGTGGCCAGTGTTTTCCGGAAGCTATGCATCTTTACAGCAGTGGGTCCGCCTTCTTTTGGGTGACAGGCAGTGCTCAGTGCTCAGTCCACTAGCTTCTCCTATCTTCATTGTCTGGAGATTGTGAACCAGATTGTTACCAGTGGTGGCTGTTCTGAATTCCCGCTGTCACATCTATATTTATGTAAGTCTCCCATTTCTGTTCTAAGTAACAGGGAGCATTTACAATGGCAACACTCCTCCTCTGCAGGGATTCCCACAGCATGGAACTGTCCTGCCATGGGACAGACAGACAGACAGACAAGCAGCAGAAATAGGCTGAATGTAAAGAATATGTCTCCTCATCAGTTACATCTACAACTTTGAAAAACAATGTGTAGAGAGTTCAAATAATATGGAGAAGGTTCTGGAAAGCCCTGGTTCCTGCTAGTGATGGGTTAGGTTAACTCAAATGAATCCTTTCAGTATAGGCAACTTAGAAGGGAGGACAAATGCTAAAACTAGTGTGAGCATTTAAACATGTGCAGACGTAAGTAACAAGGCAGCAGGGATAAGACTCCAAATCGAGACAGTGAGAGCCAGAGAGACAAAGGGCCAGTTTTAGCCTGGTGATGTTTGCTGGAAACAGACCAAACAGGCATGGGAGTACACCTGAGTCTGAAGGAACTCCAGAGCCCTAGAAGTATCCAGAGGCCAAAGCCTGGGCCAGTCAATGATAGGGTTGGGTGGCCTAGAGCTCCCCACCCATGCGCACTTGAGACCCCAAAAGGATAGCTTCTGAGAATCAGCCCTTCCACCTCACCCATTGCCAATGGACTGCAGAGGGTCGCCTTCACATCAAGCAGAATCAGAAAGGGGAACACCTTGCCCTGGAGGGACAATAGCATGGGCTGGTCCTTTGCATGGATTCCATAGATGTGCATCCCAGGAATGAGCCACTGCATACAGAAAGCTGCATTTCCGGCAGTGCGAGCCCAACAGCTCCCCTAAAGCTTCAAAGGAAAAAGAAACCCTTCTCTGGAAGGAGACACTCAGCCCAGGCTTGGGGAACTCACAAAAATCCATTTGAAGAGCAAGGGGCAACATAGAACAGTCACTGATAATCACAGGCATATGCCATGAGTCTACATGCTGAAATATCAAAGGACCCTGAGAATTGGAAACGTGATGCAATAGGGTTGCAGAACACAGTGCGACACAGGCATGGAAAGGGACAGCAGCCCACTTCTACAGGCCCATGATGAGTTCCCTAAGGAAGACGTTGATCAAGGAATTCCACTCCCAACAAGCCTGTTAGCCATGAGAAAAAGTGGTTGGAGGCCACACATTACAGCGCCTTCAGCAAGGATACGTGGCAGTGTTTAGTGACAGTTTTAGCTATTAAGACCCGGAGGGAAGGTCACCAATGACATCTCCTGTGTAGAGACCAGCGACAAAGTACAGAATGGCTCTCCAATCCTAGACTTGACCTACCTAAAATATCTGTCAGGAGTGCTGCAGTTGAGAAGCCTGTATTCACCATTCAGTACAAGGGATCGGAAAGGCAGTGGGACTCAAGGGAGACATCTAGGCAGGAGACATGAGCTCTAGGAATCTCCACTCTGGGTGTTTACCACCTGGAGACAGGATGAGCTCACCGTCCAGGGGGACAGGGCAGATGGGGAGGAGCATGTGTGCCCGTCCTGGCACTCCAAGACAAACCGGAAGAGGAACAGAAGGCACCGGAAAAGGTGGAGGAGAAAACCAAGACTGAGGAGTGGAAAGAGACGGGAGAGAGTGAAGGGCAGAGACAGGACAGGTAGGAGAGTGAGAAGGCAAACTAACTGTGTGCTCACTGGCGGTGAAGCACTAGGCCCACTGTGTGCTCACTAGCAGTGAGGGACTTAGTCCTCCTCAAGCATGAACACAGCTACCAGAAAGGCAGTGAGATTTAACCAGGTGTGGCTTTGCCAAAACAAGCAAGAGATGATGACGACAGTGGCCGTGGAGAGAGGGAGCCATGACTAACCATGAAATGGGAGCCAATGGACACCACGTAAAAGTGAGAGAATCCAAGGGTTCAGGAGGGATGGGGGAGGGGATGCTAGAGTGGGGCCGGAGAAGAGGAGTCACTTACCTAAGACCCTGGAAGGTTGAAATTATGAGTCTTGGAAAAAAAAATCTTAGGAGTGGCTGAGGTGGAGGAACAGTGAAGAAGCCGGGCTGTGGGCAAGTCGTCTCCATAGCACTGAAATCACTGTGGGGCCGCAGGGATTCCTTAAGTAAAGGAAGTCAAATTCCATAAGAAATAAGGAGGGAAACATGGGCCAGTGGCTAACAGCAACTTGGGGGAAAGCAGGCCTGCGGGGAGAGAGAAATCCCACTTTTATGTCTCAAATTACCCAAAACACAAACAAATGCTACTGGTGTGGAAAACTGAGAATGTCATACAATCTTACTAAATGGCACTGAGGTACACTGAGCCTGCCCTGACTCAAATTATTTCATGGAGGCTGGCTGTTGAAACATCAGAAGTTTGAACTGCACAGGCCCATGGATGACATTTCTTCTGTCTCTTCTGTCTCCCTGCTGAGCATGTTCTCAGAAACCTTCACCAAGAAAGCACTGAACTCCTCCTCAGCTTCTAGAACGTGGTTCTTTGTGGGACGTGGGGAGGAAAGAAAAGACAAAGGAACCGGAGATGTGTCCTGGCAGAAGGTTTATCCCTCTGTAAATGGAAGCTAAACACCCGAGTCACTTAAGATTTTCAGTTGTGCCTGACACAACCTTCTGTGCGGCTTTTGCCCTGTGGGTCTCTGGCTGGCCCCGAGGAAGGGTAAGGAGCAGAAGAGGAGGCAGATGGGAGAAAATGGCAGGGAATGAGTTAAGAGACAAGGCCGCCACGAAGATTTCACCTGTAGCTTGGTTACCTGATACCAAGCCAGAGAGTCAAGTATAACCCAGCGTTTGTATTTGTCCACTGAGGCAAACAGGGTAAGATTGTCTAAGGAACTTTTATCAGCCTGTCAAGTTCCCAGCACGGATCTGTGAAGCATTGGCCAGCGACTCCAGGCTGCATATGTGTGCGTATCCGGCTGAGACTTCTATGTTCACTTAGCCATCACAACTCTCTCTTGTTTATCTTTGGTTTTGGAAGACAGGGGTTTTTCTTTGTTTGGTTGGTTGGTTGGTCGGTTTGGTTGTTTTGAGATAGAATCTCTCCGTGTAGTCTTGGTTATACTAGAACTCACTATATAGATTAGGCTGCCCTCAGATTCACAAAGATCTGCCTTCCTTTGCTCCCCAAGTGCTGGGATTAAAGGAGTGTGCCACCATTCTCAGCTGAGGACAGGGTATTATGCAGCCCAAGCTAGCTTGAAACTTGAGATCGTTGTGCCTCGGCTTCAGTGTGGAGTTGTAGGCACGTGTGACTGTACCCAGCTACAACCCAGCTACAGCCCCCTCTCCTACAGCCCTCCCACCCTGTTCTCACTCAGTGGCCATGCATCTTGAGGACCAAGGTTACTGGCTTTTTTTTTCATTTGGGGACTATTAAGCCAAAGAGAAAGGAAGACTGAAAGTTCAAGTAACAAGTCAAAAGTCCCTCAAAGAGACCTATTCAGCACACATCCTGTCAATAAGGCCCCTGGAAGCGCATCCTTTAGATTCCAACTTCCAAAACCCGTCTGATCCCTTTCTGTGGGTAGAGTCAATGGAAGATGGGAAGGAGAGCTGCATTCATGGTCAAAGCCCTCAATTAGAAGTGCTGCCTGGAGTAGGGCCTGGTGGCGCACACTGTTAATCCCGCACTCGGGAGGCAGAGGCAGGCAGGTCTCTGAGTTTGAGGCCAGCCTGGTCTACAGAGTGAGTTTGAGGACAGCCGGGGCTATGCAAAGAAACCTGTCTCAAAAAAATAATATAAAAAATAAAAATAATAAAGTGCTTTGTTTGTCTTACACTGTGTCCTGGATGAGTTAGTCAGTTTCTTATTTACAGCAGTTTTCTTTCTTTTTTTAAAAGATTTATTTATTATTATATCTAAGTACACTGTAGCTGTCTTCAGACACACCAGAAAAGGGTGTCAGAACTCTTTACGGATGGTTGTGAGTCACCATGTGGTTGCTGAGATTTGAACTCAGGACCTTCAGAAGATCAGTCAGTGCTCTTAACAGCTGAGCCATCTCTTCAGCCCATACAGCAGTTTTCTTGCAGGTAAAACAGAGATAACATCTCTTCAGCCTACTTCAACACTCTTAAGAGCTAAGAGAGTGTGCGTGCAGAAGAAGCCTGTAGTAAGTGTAAGAGTCCTGTAAGGGGCTGGAGAGACGCTACCTGGTTAAGAGCACTTGTGGAGGACCTGAGCTCAGTGTCCAGCATCCGTGTCAGGTCACAACCAGCTACATTCCAGCAGGGGACCCAGCAGCTCTGGTCTCTACCCACACAGAGACACACAATTATAAACAAAACTTTAAAAGAAAAAAAAAGTCACATACAAGAAAACATGATATCCACTTAGGTCCAGCTAAACCCTACTTACTTAACTGGTTGCTTTCCAGCCAGCCTACACGTAGCTTTCCCTTGATGCTCCCTACTGGTGCTCCCTATCGGACTCCTTATCTCAGCAGTTGACATGAAGGCTGATCAGCAAGAGTCAGCACTTCCCAGAGGAGCCACGGCACCAACTGCTTCAAGAGACCAGAGTTTGGGCCAAGGCTGGGAGGGAGCCAAGGGTCCCCAGGTGAGGGCCGTGTGTGTGTGTGTGTGTGTGTGTGTGTGTGTAAATACAGATCTATGCTTTAAAGAAACCAGAGGCATTTGCTCCCTTGGAGCTGGAGTTAGGGTTGTGAGGAGCTTGACATGGTTGCAGGGAACTGAACTCAGGTCCTCGGCAAAAACAGCAAAGCCTTCTGACTACTGAGCAGTCTCTGCCTTGTTTGATTTCTACAGGGAATGAGATATGCTGGGCTTTTCCTTAAGGGTTGGGTATACACTGAGTCCAAACCTGCGCGCGAACACACACACACACACACACACACACACACACACCATGTATTCTTACAACTTTTCTTACACAACACTGATAGTAGCATCTTACCTCATCTTTGTCGACAAGTGTGCTGGGGTCTGCCCGGGGCCTGTCTTTGAAAGAGTACGAGGCTGTCTGCTTCTTCAACAGCTCCAGGAAGTCAGGAGGACTGTACTGCGGGAGGTCCATTGGGACTGGGTCGTTTCTCAGCACGAGAGGGAGTCTTTTCCTCCCTTCATTCTTAAAATTGTAGGTGGTTCTCACTGGATTTAATAGGGCTTCTTCAATAAAAGTCCTTAAGTGGTAAGTACCAGGTATTGGAGTATTCTGTGGGGAATTGACATTGGTTGTAAGATCTGTGTAGACCTTTGACTTCCCCTAAGGCATTGTCCTTGAAGGGTCATTTCTAACTTTAAGAAAGTTTTATCAGTTTTAACAAATACTTTTATTATATTATATGTGAATCAATACTGAATGTGAATTTGTTTTTAATTTTATTTTGAGACAGGGTCTCACTACATGGCCCTGGCTGGCCTTGAACTTAGAGAAGTATGCCTACCCCTGCCTCCCAAGTACTAGATTAAAGGTGTAATTGATATTTTACTTGAATGTCTGTTTGTGCACCATATGTGTGTCCAGTGCCCGCAGAAGTCAGAATAGGATATTGGATCCCCTAGAACTGAAGTTATAGGGGATTGTAAGCTACCAGGTAGATGCTGAGACCAGGATCCAGGACCTCTGCAAGAGCAGCAAGTGATCTAAACTGCTGAGTGACCTCTCCCACCCCTGACAAGCATTTTTCTCAATATTCTTTATTTTTACTTTATGCATAAGGTAATGCTACATTTGTGAAGAATACACAGAAGCCAGTGCAGAATGTTGAATCCCTTGGAACTAGAATTAAGCAAGAGTTAGAAGCTGTTAGTATTGGGAATTGAACCCAGGTCCTGTGTAACTCAGGTCCAGTCACTGTTCTTAACTGCTGAGTCATCTCTCCAGCCACCCTGCTCCCAAACATCTTTGATAGAAGAACATCTCAAAAGCATTGTGAGTGATTCCTTTCTGAAGGAACTGCAGGACATTGCACTAGGACCAGGGCTAAAAGTTCCCTTTAAACTTTATTACAGGTGAGTTGGAGAGATGGCTCAGTGGATGGTGACTGACAAACTTCTGTAATGGGATTCAATGGCCTCTTCTCATGTGTCTGAAGACAGCTACAGTGGACTCATATACACAAAATAAATACATTTGTAAACAAACAAACAAACAAAAAAACCCAACTTTATTGCAAGTGCCCTTTAATTTCAGAGCTCTGCAAGTTCAAGGCCAACCTGTCTACGAAATGAGTTCTGGACTAGCCAAGGTTATATAGTGAAACCCTATATAAGAAAACAAAAGACATTTTATATATTTATTTTGTGTATGTGGAGTGAGGTCTGGCATGTACATGTAAGGTGTGCACATAAGGGTCAGAGGGCAAAGTTAATTCTTGCCTTCCTCCACATGGGGCCTGGGGATCGAACTCAGGACCTCAGCCTTAGTGGCAGAACCTTTATCTACTGAATATTCTCACTAGCCCAAAAGTTACCTCATTGAAAGGTAATGAGTATCTAGCTGTAGTTCTTGGAGGGAGATTGCAGGCCAGAAGATGAGTACAGAGGCCAGCGTCTAGGCTAGCAGATACAATGTTTCTAAAAACCTCAAGAGTGAGCTGAAACGTAACGCCCGCCTCGGCCTGGGAGGAAGGTGCACAGCACATGGCCAAGAAGGGGTTAGTACTTCAAATCATGACCACAGTGTGGCTGCATGGCCAGATCTGAAGTTTCAGTACCTGCTATTCTCTGGCTATCTTTCCAGGGAATACTCAGCCCATGTCTTTAGTTAAAATTAGTTGACTGACATTTGCCTCTAGTTTTGAAGCATTTTGATGGATAACTGTCTGTAATACAAAAGTGTCCTTTGAGGGAGTGAATGGGTCATTGTTTCATCTGCTCCTGGCTTATTGTTATGTATTTTATACACTGACCATCTGTGCTGGCTAGTCTTAAGTCATCTTGACACAAGCTAGAGTTGTTTCAAAGGAGGGAACCTCAACTGAGAAAATAAGATCCTACTGGAGGGCATAATTAGTGATGATGGGGGAAGGCCCCGCCCACTGTGGGTGGTGCCATCCCTGGCCTGGTTGTCCTGAGTTCTTTAAGAAAGCAGGATGAGCAAGCCATGAGGAGCAAGCCAGTAAACAGCATCCCTCCATGACCTCTGCATCAGCTCCTGCCTCCAGGTTCCTGCCCTGTTCCTGTCCCGACTTTTCCCAGTGATGGACTGTTACCCAAAGTGTAAGCTGAAATAAACCCTTTCCTTCCTAAGTTGCTTTGGACATGATGTTTCATCAGAGCAATAGTAACCCTGACTAGGACATCATGTTAACAAACTGGCTTCTCTGTGACAAAATCAGAAGTCAAATCCCCTTTCCATAAAGGATGTGACTGAGATCATAGTTTGGAGAAGTTGGGTGTGACCAAGATCGTAGGTTGGCCTTAACTAGCCACTCTAAGTACCTGGGTCCCTAGATCTGTTTCATTCTTTAAACTCTTACCTTCGACATTTAAAGCTAATTTCTCATTCATATGCTAATTCTAAAATTACAAGTAGAAATGCAACGTGGTAGAGCTGAACAGACTCGGTTTTCTCACAAGTGTTGCTGACTGAAAAGGCAAAACTGACTAAAACCTTAGTGGGAAGAGAAAGCACTGAACTGGAAAGAGTGAGGGTGTCCAGACCCTTATTGTGAGCCTCCACCACCACTCTCAAGGGTGCACATACCGTTAGTGTGAGCCTCCACCATCCTTCTCGCTCAAGACCTGGAGTCTTCTGGGTTTGTTTCTATGAGCAAACACAAAATCTGCTGATTTGTTTAGAAGGTGATCTCTTGAAGTTATTTAAGTATCTAAACTCCCTTTGGTGACATTAAAAGAAATACCCTAGCTCACAGAGATGCTGTAAGAACAACAGGTAGCGTCCCTTTGCATGGAGACTGAACGCACTGCGCAAGTTACTCAACCAACCCTCCGCACTGTTTATAGCTCTCACAGAAATATAAACACAAGCAGTGGCTGGCACGGAGCTGTGGGGGTGCACATCTTTAATCAGGGAGATAGGCAGGTGGATCTCTGTGAGTTCTAGGCCAACCTGGTCTACACAGTGAGTTCCAGGCCAGTCAGGGTGTCACATAAGACCCTATCTGGAGAGAGGGGCGGGACACACACACACACAGCCACATTTATTAAGTCATTGCTTGATAAATGGTAGGTTTTATTTTTAACATTTCATCTGTCTAGTTAAGAAACAGATGACTTGGGTATGCCTCAGTTTCCTGTGGGTTTCCTATCTCTACAGCGAGCACTCCATATAAACTTATGATGACCCCGAGCTTGCTTCAGTCCCACTGTTCACAGAACTCGGACGTTTTGGTTTTCCTTTTGTGCTATTACAAATCGTGGAAATATCAAGCTCTACTTTCAGTTTATAATATGAAATGGGGGTCTCAAGCAAGAATTCCCAAAAGACTAATTGGTAAAAATGGCAGATTGCAACCCACTGTCTTCTAACTGAAATTAACTCCATGAGTTCTATAGTGCCACTGTGAACTACGTACATTTCTCTAAACAGCAAAAGAATTTCCATGGTTTGATATACCATGCTATACATCCAAACCAACTTCTTCCCACCCAGCACACTCTTGTGTTAGATTCCTGTTGATTTTTAGTTGCACATTTTGCAGTCAGAAAGAAAATGTTCTCAGGTAGATCAAAACTCGGTTTCCCGCATCTCACTCCAAAGCAGAGTAGGGACTGGGGATGGCTAACAGTCCAGAAGAAAAGAGCTGTCCATTTGACTCAGACGAGTGATTTATAATCTAATCATTTTAGATTCACTTTAAAGGAGAAAATAAATGATAGGTTAAACATCCCTCATCCGATTTTATTTATTTATTTATTTATTTATTTATTTATTTATTTTCGAGACAGGGTTTCTCTGTGTAGCCCTGACTGTCCTGGAACTCACTCTGTAGACCAGGCTGGCCTCGAACTCAAATCCACCGGCCTCTGCCTCCCAAGTACTGGGATTAAAGACGTGTGCTACCACTGCCCGGCTTTGATTTTATTTTTTAAAGTACTAAGTAGGAGGCAGGGCAGACAGAGCATGTCTGCTAGAACTGAAACTGTTCAACAGCTCAACTGTTAACAGAAGCAAGTGGAAGGATGGAAATCTAATCGCTCTATTGACGCTAGTAATTGTAGCGGGAGGTGGAGTAGGGGTGGAGAGAGAAGGTAAGGAAAGTGGCAGAAAAAAAGAAAATCAAATCACAATCCAATAAAACAAAGAATCAGGCAGCTCCAGACTAGATAAGAAGGGTAAGCCGTCCAAGAGCCTGAAGTGGGGATGCGGAAAAGGCCCCAGTTCCGTGAGCAAGGCTGCGGGGCCGCAAGGGGCAGGCTACCCTACCGAAGTCGGGAGGCTCCGCTCCCCATGTCCCAGGTCTTCTCTTGGTACTGCGGAGGGGGATATGACAACCGTTGGCTCGGCCATTGCGACCTCCTCTTTCCACAGGCCAGTGCTGGCAGTCGGTTGCTGGGAACCGCGGCCACCCGCCCGATTCCGCGCCTGCGCTCGCGCGTGCAAGCCTGAAGTTCTGAGGTCTGAAGGTCACCTCCAGTGGTGGGAGCAGGGAAGCCAGGCGTGGTGCAGACCTCGGCGAAGCTGGCTCGGTGGACAGTCTTTGACATGGTCATGTGTGTGAGTCATAAAATACAGGGGACTGTGAAGTTCTTGGTGTGTATAGACAGGCTTACCTATACCTGATGGCACCCCACAAACTCTACCATTCCCTCACAAATCACCATCAGCCCCACATCCTAGGAAGAGAAACCCTTCGCATATTTAGCTTTCTAAGACCCCGTTCTACCATAACACCCACCACCTTCAGGTTGGAGTCGGGGCAGTCCTGACTCAGGGCTAGCCCCTGAGCTATGACAGCAGACCACCCATCCATCTCTTCCATAGGCCCGTGGCCCAGTGGGCCTCTGTCTCTCTTGGCTGTAGCTTCTCAACCTAGAAAAAAATTTTTTTAAACAAATGGCTTTTTAAAAAGGATTTGTTTATTTTAGTATGTATGTATATGAGTACACTGTACTGTCTTCAGACACACCAGAAGAGGGTATCAGATCCCATTACAGATGGTTGTGAGTCACTATGTGGTTGCTGGGAATTGAACTCAGGACCTCTGGAAGAGTAGTGAGTGTTCTTAACCATCTGACCCATCTCTCTCTTTTTCCTTTTCTTTCTTCTCTTCTTTCTTTTTTTCATTTTAGATTTACTTTATGTATAAGTGTTCTATCTGCACGTTCACCTGAATGCCAGAAGAGGGCATCAGATCCCATTACAGATGGTTGTGAGCCACCATGCGGTTGCTGGGGATTGAACTCAGGACCTCTAGAAGAGCAGCCAGTGCTCTTAACCACTGAGCCATCACACCAGACCCAGAAAGACTTTTGTTTTGTTTTGTTTTTCAAGATAGGGTTTCTCTATATTGCCCAAGCTGTCCTGGAACTCACCAGGCTGGCCTCAAACTCAGAAATCCACCTGCCTCTGCCTCCCAAGTGCTGAGATTAAAGGCCTGTGCCCCCACTGCCTTAATTCCCATTTGGAGTGTAACTACTGTACAGTAGTACAGTATTTCAACCTTAATTCCCATTTGGAGTGTAACTACTGTACAGTATGCTTCAGGCAACCCTCAAGGCAGGAAGAGTGACAACCACTCCCTTAGACAGTGACACCATCACACATAGAAGCCCAGGAATTCTAATCCAGCTCTGGCCAGCTCCAAAGTCACTGCCCTCAACAGCATGAGGTCTTTCACCAACTTTCAAGAGTGAGTAGACTCCATTGTTTCTTCCCTAAGATCATCTAATTCCAGAGGACTGGGGTTATGTTCCCAACACCCACATGGTGGCTCACAACAATCCCGTGACTCCAATTCCAGGAGATCCAATGTCCTCTGACTCCTGCAGGTAAAAGGCACACAGGGCACACATGTACCCACAGGCAAAGCACTCATACACATAAACTGAAAATACTCTCAGGGCCAGGAGAGCTCTGAGGGGGGAAAATTCTTCCTGGGGCTGCTAAGTCTGATAATCTTGAGTTTGAGATCCCTGGGACACAAATGGTATGAGCAGTGAACTGACCCTCCAGAGCTGCCCTGGGGCCTCTACTTAAATGCTGGGGTACACATGCACACACATACAGCGTAACAGAAACTCTCGGAACACAAGAGGAAGTTCTATCTTGGTATCAATTTATCTTAAACTTACTGGAGCCTTTCAAAAATTGATGTTCATGGCTGGAGAGACTGCTCGGCGGTTA